>SDVV010016619.1:0-14201 GCA_016164225.1 Gammarus roeselii
TGGACGCGGTGGTGTACTGGCAAGGACGCGGTGGTGTACTTGCAATGGACGCGGTGGTGTACTGGCAATGAACGCAGTAGTGTACTGGCCATGGACGCAGTGGTGTACTGGCAATGGGCGCGGGGGTGTACTGGCAATGGACGCGGTGGCGCACTGGCAACACACGCGGTGGTGTACTGGCACTGGGCGCGGTGGTGTACTGGCATGGGCGCGGCGGTGTACTGGCAATGGACGCGGCGGCGTACTGGCAATGGACGCGGTGGTGTACTGGCAATGGACGCGATGGTGTACTGGCAATGGACGCAGTGGTGTTCTGGCAATGGGCGTGGTGGTGTACTGGCAATGGACGCGGTGGTGTACTGGCAATGGGCGCGGCGGCGTACTGGCAATACACGTGGTGGTGTACTGGCAATGGACGCGATGGTGTACTGGCAATGGACGCAGTGGTGTACTGGCGATGGACGCGGGGATGTACTGTCAATAGACGCAGTGGTGTACTGTCAATAGCCACGGTGGCGTACTGGCAATGGACGCGGTGACGTACTGGCAATGGACGCGGTGGTGTCCTGGCAATATACGCGTTGGTGTACTGGCATTGGACGCAGTGGTGTTCTGCTATTGGACGCGGTGGTGTACTGGCATTGGACGCGGAGGTGTACTAGCAATGGACGCGGTTGTGTACTGGCAATGGGCAATGGACGCGGTGGTTTCCTGCCAATGGACGCGGTGGTGTACTGGCAATGGACGCAGTGGTGTACTGGCAATACGTGGTGTTGTACTAGCAATGGACGTGATGGTGTACTGGCAATGAACGCGGTGGTGTACTGGCAATGAACGCGGTGGTGTACTGGCAATGGACGTTGCAATATTGAACCAGGGTGGTCGCCGTTGCTGTGCTGACGACAATATTGCACACTCAAACACTATTAAATGGTCGGTCAAATTACGTCCCGCATGGTGGTGCACAGTCCGAAGTCATGGTAAGTTATCATTCTATAAACATTATAATGGGAAGAGCCAGGTTTCTTCTGGCACATGGTAAATGTAGATAATTGGTGTTGCTGTTTGATATCTTAGTTTTCAGAAGGTAGCCTCGGCTGACAAAGTTGCGTACAACCCTGGTAGTCATTGGAGATTACTTCGTCAAATGATTGACAGTTTCAGTTCTAAAAAAACTGGCAAAGTCCATAAAAATTGTCAAACCTGATAGCAAAACGCGTCAATTTGAAGTTTGCCTTCCTATTTTTTGTCCGTGCTTTGAGGAGTAGTGTGATTTTCTTGGAATGAGTTCCAGAAACATTTTATGAAGACACCATTTCAATTGGCAAGTAGTTAAATAAAGTAGACCTATGTTGTGTTCACATTCTGTCAAGGGTATGGTTCATAGTGTTGTGAAGTAATTATCATTTGCTTGATTGTTTCTGTGCTTATGAGAAGTAGTGACTTCTCTTGTGACAGGCTTGGAAGCATTCCTGAAAGGTGGTATTTTAACCAACAAGAAGTTAATATGGTAAATCGTTGTTGTCTGCATGTCATCAAGATCAAAGTGAAGTTGTCAATAGATTCTTTTTTTTTTTATTCTATGCCTTGAAAGGTAGTGTGCTTTACACTGACAGGTTCTGAAAACATTAGAGAAAGGTGGAATTTGTTGACTAGTTAGTCAAGTAGACTCCGTTAGTGAACGGAAGGTTAAACATTTATTCTCTAACGGATAAATTATCAAGGATTTCAAGATGCCGCCAATCATGGATGGTGTCATTCGCAGCAAGGGGGCATATAAGGGCTTAATCACCACACTACTTCCAAAGTTGAAACTGTGTTGTGATGCAGACCCCACCAGTGTCCCAGAGAGTTTAGATGCTCTTTCTATGAATGTAAGACTAGCTGAAGGGAACATCCAAAAGATAGTAGACCTGCAAGATCAGATCAAAGAGATCCAAGTAAATGATGAAACAGTTACCGAAGATGCACTCTCCAGTATGGCAGCGGACCATGTGGAAGGGTTAGACGAGGTAAGGTTGCTGATCACAAGGTGCAACCGCTTGATGGATGAGACAAGAGTTGGTCCTTCTAGCAATGCCACTCCATCTGTTAGTGAAACAAGGAGGGCAGCAAGAGTGAAGTTATCAACTCTAGAGATAATGGAGTTCTCCGGGGACATACTCTCGTTCAATAGTTTTTAGCAGTCGTTCAAAACTATTGATCAGAGTCCAGATTTGGAACCCTCTGGGAAATTCCATTATCTAAGTAGAAAGTTGAATGGTTTGCCCAAAAGTGTGTTGATGGGTTTCACAACCACAAATGAAGCATACCCTCAAGGAGTGGCACTGCTCAAGAAACAGTTTGGAGATGAGTCACGCATAAAAATAGCTCATCTCTATGCCTTGGATGACATTCAAGCAAGTTCGGGATCCTTAGCATCCCTGCATGAGCTCAGACAAAGAATGGAGGCTCAATTGTGTCACTTGGAGACTGCGGGGATAGACTGCAACAAGTGAAAAAATTGTAGCTTCATCTTAGTCAACCTGCTCAGGGGGAAACTACCTAACACTATTTTAGAAGCTTGCAATGGTCACAAAGAAATTCTGAAGCCTGGAACATGAAAAATTTCCGCTTGGCACTGCGAGAAGTCATAGTTAGAATGGAAGACTGTGACACACAAGGTAAATCCCAAAATCCTGGGAAGCAAAGGCCAACTGCTGGCACTCAAAGATCAGCACAGAATGAAAGTAGCTCCAGAGGGAATCAGGGGGATAACTCCAAGCCCCTGAGCACAAAATACCAGACCACCGAGGCAAGGAAAGCTCGAGTATTTGAGCTGCGCCTTTGCTACAATTGCTTCAAGGTGGGCCACACAAGCAACGGATTACTCTGAAACATACCCATTCTGCAAAATATGTAAAAAGACTGGTCACCATAGTGCTTTATGAAAAACAGAAGAGGTAAGTATCCACGGTCAGATGATAAGTCTTCAGGTAATCAGGAAGGTATGGTTGCTGTGGCTACTGGTCCTGCTAGTGTAGCTACTGCAAATGCACTGGCAGCAGGATGTGGGAAGGCTACTGCCCTACCCACAGCAATTGCAAGTTTGAGAACCAAAGATGGAACAAAGCTCGTGCGAGCTTTGTTTGATCAGGGCGCGCAGAGATCCTTCATTAAAAGAGGAATACTGAGCAATGTTGACACATCATGTCGTCATACCACCCTGACTATTGATGGTTTCAATAGTAAAGGTACTGAAACTGACTATGACATTACCACTGTCACAATTGATGTACCAAACACAAGAGAGCATATCCATGGATGTGATAGTGGTTGACACTCTAGCTGAAAGACTCAACATAAATGAAGTAAATGAGCATGCTCAACGGTTAACAGCCAAAGGACGTAACCTGGCTGATTGTTTTGATAATATGATACACTACTCTGTAGACATGCTCGTGGGAGCAGACTATTATTATAGTTTCATCATTCCTGAAGAACAGGATGAAGGGGTTACGATAATAACATCAAAGCTCGGAGACATGTTGTCTGGACCCATAACAGGTAGTGAGTTGCAGGTTGCAGTCAACAAGGAACCTGAAAAAGATGTCGACCTGTTGTGGAAGCTAGATATCAACGGGATATCGCCAGAGGCAGCTTAACCAGATGATAAAGCAGCCCTAGAGCAGTTCAACAGAAGCATCAGATTCTCTGAGGGTAAGTATGTAGCTAGACTACCGTGGAAGGCCTCTCATCCCACGCTGCCTATCGATTAACGTTTGGCCCAGGGAAGGCTGGTAAGTAATCTCAAGCGTTTGCGGTCAGAACCAGAACTTTTGAAGCTCTGTGACGGTGTAATGCAAGATCAGTTGCAGAGAGGTTTCATCGAAAAGATAAGTAACATAAAACCGATGGATGTTCGTCATTATCTTCCACACCATTCAGTAAAGAAGGATTCTCCGACAACACTCTGCGTGTGGTATTTGATTGTTCAGCTAAACCACACATTGATGCAGTAAATCTAAATGATTGTTTGTACCCTGGACCATCCATGGTCCCTGAGTTACCTCAAATGTTGATGCGATTCAGATTGGGGGCGCTAGCTGCCTGTTCTGATATTGCAAAGGCATTCTTGATGGTAGGCTTAGATGAGCAGGACAGGGATTTTACTAGGTTTCTTTGGCCTAGAGATCCCAAGGATCCTGACAATCCCATAGACACTCATTGCTTCAAGGTCATCCTCTTTGCAGCAACCTGCTCTCAATTTATCTTTAATGCAACCATTGATCCCCCCTCGGAAAAGTGTGGTGGGCAAAGGGGCATTACTGACAAGATCAAAAGGAATATCTATGTGGATAACCTCTTGATCACAGCATCAACAAAGACGGAGTTAAAAGAATTCCATGTTTCATCCAAGGATTTGATTTGATTTGGGCCTCATTTCTTCATCCAAGGAAATCTTAGGTGAAGCTAGGCTCGACCTTAGGGAATGTGCAACAAATGACCCAGAGCTCAAAATGATCCCTGAAAGGGAAGGTGAGTCAAATGTCAGATCCACTGTTCCTGTCCTGGACACCTTAGCAGTAGCTCCCAAACAGCTAGAATCAGGTACTTCAACTATGAGAACCATCTTGCGAGGTTTAGCCGCACAGTTTGATCGCCTTGGATTAATGACCACCATCAGAGCTAAATTCCTAATGAAGGAAATTTGGCAGTCAAAGGTGAGCTGGGATGATGATCTTCCAGAATCCATTGAAGTAAAATGGGAGAAGATCAAGAAGATCAATGACGGGTGGCATACCCATCAAACGCAACGCCGAAATCGGTAAGTCAGTGACCCTACACACATTTGTAGATGCCTCCACAGTAGCATATGGAGCGGTTGTGTATGGGGTCAGTGAAGGTAAGACAACACTGTTGATGGCAAAGGGACGGATTGCACCTGAAAAAACGCTTTCTGTAGCAAGATTGGAATTGACTGCAGCCCAACTTGGAGCAAGGCTGACCAGGTATGCATGTGAGGCTTATGAAAATGAAGTCAACATTGAAGTCATTCACATATGGTCAGACAGTCAAGTTGCATCGGGTTGGATCAACTCAGCAAGCCCCCCCAGAAGCTTACATGCAAAACCGAAAGCCAGACATAAAGAAAGCTCTCCCTAATGCTAACTGGCACTTTGTTCCCACTAGTCAAAATTCTGCAGACTTGATAACTCGAGGAGTGAGCCCGAGGAAACTCAAGTCAAGTCACCTGTGGTGGCATGGATCCAAGAACATAGTGGAACTCCAGGAGTGGGAAAACTTTCCAACTCAACTGCTCACAGCAACACTAAACAAAGCTGTAGAGATCCCACCCCCCGAGTCTTTCCTACTTGCAGTTACAAACAAATGTTGCACCTTCAAGAAGTTGATCAACACTCTGGATTGGGTGAATATATTCATTGAGTGCCTAAAAGGTAATTTAAACGGTAAGACAAAAGGTAATTCAAATGGTAAGTCAAAGGGTAAGTTAAACGATAAGTTAAACGATAAGTTAAACGGTAAGTAAAATGGTAATTCTAATGGTAATTTGGTGAACAATGGTATGAGACAACCAATGGGTCTGACTCTCAAGGAGAGGGAATGGTCTGAGAGCTGGGCTGTCAAAGCACTTCAGCAAGAAATATTTGCGGATGAGATAAAATTCATTCGCGATCCCAATTCCACGCGCTCCACTTCATTGATGAAGCAACTCAGCCTAACGCTCAGAGGTGAGAAATTAGTAGTGGTAAGAAGACTCACCGGAGCTGAGGTGGAGGAATCTGTAAAATATCCAGTCTTACTACCTGCCAAGCATCGGATCACCGATATAATTATCGAAGAGAGTCACGAAACAAGACACTACATGGGAATAAACCACGTCGTGGCCAGCCTACGTCAAAGGTGGTACATACCGAGAGCTCGACAAATATTCATAAATATAATTAGGAAGTGCATGCAATGTAGACGGGAACGTGGGACGCATTTCCGTGGACCACCAGCGCCTCCTCTACCAAGTTATAGAGTTACTCAGTCACGTCCTTTTGCGGTAACTGGTGCAGATTATGCCGGTCCCCTTTATGTTAAGGAAGGGACTCAAGTTGACAATAGGTACATCGCCTCGTACACCTATGCATCCACTCGAGCGGTTCACCTGGAAGTTGCCAAGCACCTGTCCGCAGAAGCATTCCTAAGAACCCTACAAAGATTTTCCGCTCGTCGTTCCTATCCCCCAATGTTGGTCAGTGATAACGGATCAAACTTTGTGAGTTCCGCCAAGATCCTACAACCTTGGGATGAACATCACAGTGTGCGGAATACTCTGAATCATAATAATTGAAAACGGCATTTTAACCCCAGTCGGGTGGGCCCCTTGTTTTGGAGGCTTCTTTGAGAGGATAGTGAAGATGGTCAAACTGTCTTCAGAAAACGTTACACAGAGCTATGGTGACCGAAAACGAACTGCACACCGTACTATGTGAGATAGAAGCGGACCTCAATGACCGTCCGCTAACATCTATTTCAGACTCGGTTGATGACTATAAACTACTGACGCCATCCCAGCTGATGCTCGGATATCGTCTAGACAGCATACCTGTCGCAACGTATGATCAGGAGGAAGAATATGATCCCTCCATGTTCACAGCAGGACTCCTCACGCGCCGCCAGATAAACGTCCAAAGGATTTTGCACCGGTTCTAAACCAGGTTCAGAAAAGAGTATCTGACCATTTTACGGCATAACGCCGTAGATGCCAGAGAAATTAACGCACCCAAAGTGGTTAACATAGTTAAAATCCACGACGAGGGTCCCAGGCTATTATGGAGCCTGGGCCGGGTCATCGACCTGCATAAAGGAAAAGATGGTCACGCACGAAACGTGAAATTGAAAACGCGCGGTGGGACCGTCAGTCGACCGGTAGTATTACTTTACCCATTAGAAGTACAAACGAAAGAATCTTCGGATGTAACTCCCGAATTGACGGAACCAAACCAGGCACCCCTGCCCAATGCGGACGACGGGCAAGGGGACAAAATTTGTCGGGTCACTCGCGACAAGGGAGACGGCCTAAGCACATCAGCTGAGCGTGAGCCAGGAGCTACTAGACCCAAAAGAGCAGCGGCTCTAGTTGCAAGAAAGCGAATTGTCACTCAGCTACAATAAGTAACAAAACGCATTTCTCTCGGGCGGGAGTGTGTGGGGAACAAAACCCCACAATGCCTCGTCGGAGGAAGGAAAACTGTAACTTGGATATTGTTGGAACCATCTAGTTCAGTTTGACGTAGACATCTGGACTATGGAATGTTTGGAGAGTGGCAGTGGTCCTTGATTTTCCCTCTCCCATCCCTTTCTCAACTGCCAATGGTGTTCCCACTCTGTGTTATCTCCTATATAATTTCCCTCTGTCGTATAGAGTAAAGGGTCAAGGTATTTCCCTTTATCTTGGAAGTACATCGTTCTAAGATTTTCTAGTAGTTAAATGCATATCATGGTATTTAAGAAAATATGATTGTATATTGGTAGGAAAGCGTGCGCGGTAATTGTTTTAGTTCGAGGTAAACAATCTTTGTGTTAAAATGTCTTGAGGTTGAGTACGTATTCTTGACGCCGGCTTGGGGGTGCTTGAAAGGCGGTCACAGCTTGGATACCAGCCTGAAGCCGGCTAGTGCGTTCCGAACCATCGTCAGAGTAGGCTCAGTAATTTCGGTGTTCTTCCAAGATGTGAAACTCGACAACGGATACAACAAACATTACCGCAAAGGAATATTCAACGTGACGTATTCGACTAGTTAGTGTAGATGTTTAGTTTACAATTGGGTAGAAAGAACTAATATGAGTTAGGTAGATTACTCAGCTGTAGTTACACTTTAGCATCATTGTAGTTACCAAAATAGACAGCTTATCAAAGGACGATCCTCGACTCCATTGAAGTGGCCATTCGTAAAGATAGAAACCGCCAACAACCCAAGTAAGTAGATGTACATACGCTATAAGGGTGTGTTTTTCCCCAAGTGAGTCGATAATCAATGATTCAGCATTATGGTCAAAATAGTGTAAAATAATAATGTCAATAATGTGTCAAATTTGATAAGGGAAAGGAAAATAGTTCCCCACACTCAGGATCACCTTCTCCCACACGGCAGCAATCACTCTCCCTTTTTTGCCGTTATACTCATGATCGCCTTCTCCCTACACGGCAGCAATCACTTTCCCTTTTATGCCGTTATACTCATGATCCCCATTCTCCCCACACGGCAGCAATCACTTTCCCTTTTTTGCCGTTATACTACCCATGATCCCCTTCTCCCACACGGCAGCAATCACTTTCCCTTTTTTGCCGTTATACTCATGATCACCTTCTCCCACACGGCAGAAATCACTCGCCCTTTTTTGCCGTTATACTCATGATCCCCTTCCCCCCAACGGCATCAATCACTATCCTTTTTTTGCCGTAATACCAATGATCACCTTTTCCCCACACGTCAGCAATTACTCCCTCCTCCAGTCATAAACAACAGCCATACAATTACTCCCTCCTCCAGTCATAAACAACAGCCATACAATTACTCCCTCCTCCAGTCATAAACAACAGCCATACAATTACTTCCTCCTCCAGTCATAAACAACAGCCATACAATTACTCCCTCCTCCAGTCATAAACAACAGCCATACAATTACTCCCTCCTCCAGTCATAAACAACAGCCATAGAATTACTCCCTCCTCCAATCATAAACAACAGCCATACAATTACTCCCTCCTCCAGTCATAAACAACAGCCATACAATTACTCCCTCCTCCAGTCACAAACAACAGCCATACAATTACTCCCTCCTCCAGTCATAAACAACAGCCATACAATTACTCCCTCCTCCAGTCATAAACAACAGCCATACAATTACTCCCTCCTCCAATCATAAACAACAGCCATATTAAGACACGAAATGAGTCTTCCCCATTAAAATGCTCCTGCCGTTGATCTATCAGGGCCAATATTTTCATCTGGGGCAGTTTAGCTCCAGGGTCAAGAAGATGGACGGCTGCGGGCTTGCAGATCATTTTCTCTTGGCCTGGCACGGACCAAGGATAGCCTGTTGGGGAAGACAAACGGGGAAACGGGGCTTACAAATCACCTTATCTTGGCTCGACTCAGGATAACGATAGCCCCGCAGGGCATTAACACGGAGCAGCGGCGCTTAAAAAATAATCTCCTCCTGGCCTGGCACGGAGATAACTATAGCTACGTGGGGAAGGCAAACGAGGCCGCGGGGATTTCAGATCACCTTCTCATGGCCCGGCACAAGGTTGTGGCAGATTCGTGAATAAGACAATCAGGGCAAACGAGGCTTACAGATCACCTTCTCTTAGATAGGCACGGGGTGATGATACCCCAGTGGGGATGACAAGTGGGGCAGCGGAGCTTACAGATTGCCTTCCCTCAGCCCGGGATATGGTAGTGATTCTTCGTTGGGGAGAGAACCGGGGCAGCAGGGCTTACAGGTCACCTTCTCTTGGCCCGTGACACGGTAATCAAAGGCCCGTAGGGGAGAAAGACAGACAGCAAGGGTAATAGATCATCTTCTCTCGGACCGGTACGTGGTAATGATAGCCCCGTGGGGAAGAGAACCGAGGCAGCAGGGCATCCGGATTACCTCCTCTCGGACCGAGACATGGTAATGATAGCCCCTGGGGAAGGCAGGCGGGGAAATAAATAATGCTAACCTTCTTCAGGTTTAGGGTGGGGCGATTGGAAAGAGGGCAAGAAATTCAAAGATCTCATTGTCTTTGATACGCGGTACAACAACAGCCACAAGAGTAAGGCGAGATATTGAAAGTACAAACGTTTCCTAAGAGATGGCTTGGCATCGATAGCCAACAAAGCGATCGTACGCACTGAAGACAGTTTCACAGCTCTAATTTATAACACTCATACTAAACGTTGACGGTGACGCTAGTAAATACAACAACAACAACAAGATCTTTCTTTTGCCTCACCCCCGCATTTGTTGCTGCCTAATTCAACGCCAGGAGCGCTCTAGCCATGTTTTGTTGGGCTGTCCGCCGTCTTGTTAACGGGAAACATATCAGGTACAGCTGGCACCCCCTCCCAGTTCTCTCCCTCTCCCGTCTGGCAGCCTCTTCCAGTTCGCGCCCGTGTTAAAACTCTGATTTATTCGACATTGGGGGAGACGAATGACCAGAGCCTCTGAAACACCGCGGGTCTGCCCCATTGTGCCCCTTGGGGAGATGCCTCCTCCTCCGCCGGAGGCAGGGAGGCACTTAGGAAGCCATTAGGGGGTTGGGGGGGGGGGTGTAGAAGATAGCGATTATTGCGATCTCAATTAATTGTAAAATATTTACCACTTCATAATATGCACTTTTATTTACCACTTCTGTCATAATATGCAGAAGTGATTTTCTTTATTTAACATTACGAGCAAGATAATCCACATGAATGTTTCAAACATTTGCATAAGCTGTATATAAATTATTATTAAGGCTTGATGCTTATAGAGCTGTAGAGTAGGATGTTGTCAATTATATCAATGAACTAATTATATAAATTATGCTTTTAGTAAGAAAGGATCAAATGAAATTAATCGGCATGGCGAGCAAGTGATGAACTAATCAACTAATATCAGCAAATCTAAGTAGTAAAGTCGTAGCAAGTCGTACGAATTAGTAGTAAAGTCGTAGCGAGTCGTAGGGATTGTTAGTAAAGTCGTAGCGAGTCGTAGGGATTAATAGTAAAGTCGTAGCAAGTCGTACGGATTAGTAGTAAAGTCGTAGCAAGTCGTACGGATTAGTAATAAAGTCGTAGCAAGTCGTAGGGATTAGTAGTAATGTCGTAGCAAGTCGTACGGATTAGTAGTAAAGTCGCAGCAAGTCGTACGGATTCGTAGTAAAGTCGTAGCGAGTCGTAAGGATTGGTAGAAAAGTCGTAGCAAGTCGTAGGGATTAGTATAGAACAATGTTGCCGTGAGCTCTTGCCAAGAAATGACTGAGTTACCATCAATTGTGAAATAATGTAGATTCAGATTCTTTCAGAGATGCGAGGCAGTATTGATGAGAATAAAAGTAGTCACACCAGCCTACGCCACACCAGCCCACGTCACACCAGCCTACGTCACACCAGCTTATGCCGCACTAGTCTACGTCACACTGGCGCGGCAGGACTGCTCAGGTCCTGATTGCGTCCGCCTGTACGGGCTGGTCTAGTTGCCCCGGTCCGGGCCGGTCCAGTCGCTTGGCAGGCTGATCCAGTTGCCCCGGTCCAGGACAGTAAAGTCGCCCGGCAGGCTGATTCAGTTGCCCAGGTCCAGTCGCCCGGCAGGCTGATCCAGTTGCCCAGGTCCAGTCGCCCGGCAGGCTGATCCAGTCGCCCGGCAGGCTGATCCAGTTGCCCCGGTCCGGACTGGTCCAGTCGCCCGGCAGGCTAATCCAGTTGTCCCGGTCCAGGCCGGTGCAGTCGCCCGGCAGGCTAATCCAGTTGCCCCATTCTGGGTCGGGCCAGTCGCCCGGCAGGCTAATCCAGTTGCTCCGGTCCGGGCCGGTCCAGTCGCCCGCAGGCTGATCCAGTTGCCCCGGTCCGGGCCGGTCTAGTCGTCCGGCAGACTAATCCAGTTGCCCCGGTCCGAACCGGTCCAGCCACCCGCAGACTGATCCAGTTGCCACGGTCCGGACCGGTCCAGTCGCCCGGCAGGCTAATCAAGTTGCCCCGGTCCGGGCCGGTCCAGTCGCCCGACAGGCTGATCCAGTTGCCCCAGTCCGGGCGGGGCCAGTCGCTCGGCAGGTTGATTCAGTTGCCCCGGTCCGGGCCGGTCCAGTCGCCCGGCAGGTTGATCCAGTTGCTCCTGGTTCGGGTCGGTCGAGTCGCCCGGCAGGCTGATCCAGTTGCCCCGGTCCGGGCCGGTCCAGTCACCCGGCAGGCTGATCCAGTTGCCCGGTCCGAGCCGCTCCAGTCTTCCGGCAGGCTGATCCAGTTGCCCCATTCCGGGCCGGGCCAGTCGCCTGGCAGGCTAATCCAGTTGCCCCGGTCCGGACCGGTCCAGTCGCCCGGCAGGCTGATCCAGTTGCCCAGGTATAGACCGGTCCAGTCGCCCCGCAGGCTAATCCAGTTGCCCCGGTCCAGGCCGGTCCAGTCACCCGGCAGGGTAATCCAGTTGCCCCGGTCCGGGCGGGGCCAGTCGCTCGGCAGGCTGATCCAGTTGCCCCGGTCCGGGCCGGTCCAGTGGCCCGGCAGGCTGATCCAGTTGCCCCGATCCGGGCCGGTCAAGTCGCCCGGCAGGCTGATCCAGTTGCCCCGGTCCGGGCCGGTCCAGTCGCCCGGCAGGCTGATCCAGTTGCCCCATTCCGGGCCGGCCAGTCGCCTTGGCAGGCTAATCGAGTTGCCCCGGTCCGGGCCGGGCTAGTCGCCCGGCAGGCTAATCCAGTTGCCCCGGTCCGGGCCGGGCTAGTCGCCCAGCAGGCTGATCCAGTTGCCCCGGTGATAAATCATCCATTAATGAAGCAGAGCTGACACGGTATCAGAGGGACCCAAGGACACACAATTATTGATAAATGGTAATTATCAAAGGTCTCTACCCGCTTAGAATTCTCATAATTAGCAATAAACAACAAACACTCGGCAGAGCATTCGTAAAAATCATTCATTTAAAAAAGTTTGCAATTTGTTCATCTGCAATAGAGACAAGATTATTTAAATTGGCTGCTCATATTATTCCAACAAATATATCATTCCAATACCAATCATTAATATAATACAAATCAAATTATTCGTCTTTCTATGCCTAGCGTTCCATGTCGATTATATTCCTAAATATAAATCAATGTAATAACATGATTGCCAGAGTAATGTAGTTGATGAGTACAGGCTGTTGGTTCCACTCACAACTGCTGAGTGTTGTTCCACCTCGCCACTGCAAGCAACTGTCATGAGTAATATTGATATCATTCATTGTTTTGTTTGAACTCGTCGTCGTTAGAGATGCTCGACAACAGTTCTGACTGACACTATAAGCCTGATCTCCCTAAGCTTTCATCTTGGTAATACTGGCGTATTTTGGGGCCATCTAGTACAACAAGCTCTAGTACAAGCTCTAGTACCAGCTCTAGTACAAGCTCTAGTACAAGCTCTAGTACAAGCTCTAGTACAAGCTCTAGTACAAGCTCTAGTACAAGCTCTAGTACAAGCTCTAGTACAAGCTCTAGTACAAGCTCTAGTACAAGCTCTAGTACAAGCTCCAGTACAAGCTCTAGTACAAGCTCTAGTACAAGCTATAGTAGCAGCACTAGTACAAGCTCTAGTACAAGCTCTACTACCAGCTCTAGTACAAGCTCTAGTACAAGCTCTAGTACAAGCTCTAGTACAAGCTCTAGTACAAGCTCTAGTACAAGCTCTGGTACAAGCTCTAGTACAAGCTCTAGTACAAGCTCTAGTACAAGCTCTAGTACCACAAGCTCATCATTTCAAGAAAACATTTGACCGCGTTAATCGATGAACCCTATTGCAACGGGGGGCGCCTGTGCATCTCGAAAAGCTACTAAAATAGTGGGACCAGTAGCTACGATGTGCAATACGATGGGGACCAGTAGCTACGATGTGCAATACAATGGGGACCAGTGGCTGCGATGTGCAATACAATGGGGAACAGTGGCTGCGATGTGCAATACAATGGGGAACAGTGGCTGCGATGTGCAATACAATGAGGAACAGTGGCTGCGATGTGCAATACAATGGGGAAGCTCAACATCCAACCAGCTCCGAACAACCCAACCTAAACGATAAGGCAGGAAAGCCTTCTTCTACCCCCCCCCTCCTATTCAATGTGTATGTTAAGACAGCCTACACGACTGGCTACCTCTTAGCCGGGTTGTGTGTCCCATTGGCGACTGCTTTATTAACGAAATTCGTCATGCTGACGACATGGTTCTACTGGTTCCCCATGAGGATGCTCTGAAAAGTATGCTGAATACATACGAGGTCGAGGCCCCAGCACTAGATTATGTGTATACAATACAAGCAAATCTGTTTGTGAGAGGGTAAACTCGCGTACCCTGCAGAGGCTCCAGTTCAGACCGCGCACCCTGCAGAGGCTCCAGTTCAGACCGCGCACCCTGCAGAGGCTCCAGTTCAGACCGCGCACCCTGCAGAGGCTCCAGTTCAGACCGCGCACCCTGCAGAGGCTCCAGTTCAGACCGC
>SDVV010016620.1:0-14200 GCA_016164225.1 Gammarus roeselii
GTTGCTTTCGGAGCTGAATTTGCCCGTGTAGCCACTGACGTTGTACTAATCTTGATGCTACCTGTACGCACTAAGGTGCGTACATATCACAGTTAATGTTCTAAAAAGAATGGAAGCGGAGGTCCGTTTCGAGTAAGCGTTTTTTCTTTTGCGCACCAGCGTGCGTCTGTTATTGCTAAAACTTTCACTTTTTTCTAACGTTGAAAGCGTTGTTTTTTTTCCTCGCACACTTAGGCGTGCGAGCCTGCTTTAATGAATGATCGTCGAGCCCTACGGGGGAGCCTATTAGGACTCACGTTGAGGCTCTGGTGGAAATGGGGATCAAATCAAATCAAATTCATAGTTTGATTTTCACACCTGGAATCAGGAGTGTCCTCGTCGTGCCGACGCTGTCAATACTGTGTGGATTTCGTTACCTCTTGCATTAATCCCCAACTCAACCTTGCATGAATCATGTTTAGAAAGGGGTTTGGCCCAAATGAAAGTGATTGCATGTGCAGTTAACGTCATTCTACGACGTGAAAAGAAAAGCTGGAAAACTGTGGCGAGCCTTGGAAGTTTACCTTGAATGTTGCCAGGAAAGTATAATTCAGTCGTTCGCTCTACGGGCGTGCACCAGGACTTCATCAGCGCTCTTTACATGTAAGCCGCTGATGCACGTCAACGCTCCACCGGAGCGCTCGTAAAGTTATTGAGTAATAAAACGTTAATTATGGTAACAATCATTTCCGTAATTCTAGTCTTCATTTTTATAATCTTGATATCATATTAGAATTTGAAATTTTGTGATTATCACCGACCGTCGCCTGAGCGGCGGCCGTAGATTCCACGCCATCAACGCTTGGGAGATTGTTTTCGTTGGCCGGCTCTGGCATGAAAGTTGGCCAACTTAATCTACGTGGTGTGCTCAGTGCAGTAGCTGATGACGAGGAGTTACTGGCTGCACCTCATCAGAATTTATACGAGGGCGTTTTACTCCTGTGATAAATCGTCAAAGTTTAATCATCGACAGATAGTCTGACTTTATGAAGCAATATTTGTCTCTTTTTGTGTTGATTTTTTTTGCCAAGTAAGTATACTTAGAGGTGAAGGAATGTGTTTCTAAAACGTGGGTGAGTGTTTTAACTTGAGTACATGGAATACGTTGGTCTCGAACTATGTACTGCAGTTACTCGTAAACCGAAAACTTCAAATAGACCAGTTTCAAAACTTTCTGTATTGGCTCTGAGAAAAAGTTGTCGTGGTGAGACTAATGCGGTTTTGTCGAGACTAATTCACTCTCGTGGTGAGTGACTAGTGCACTTCCGTAGCAAGGGACTAATTCATTCACGTGGCGTGCACCCATGGAGTTGAATCACCGATTGTTCTTCACTCCTCTTAGGTTTTTGAGATTGGGTATGCTTGGATCTGCTAACAAAGCGGCCGAAAACTGATGCGCTTATGATCTAGTTTCAGTTTTCATGTTTATGATAGTTTTGAAAAATCAATTGAAAAGGATTTCCCAATATTTGTCTTCTCTGAAAACTGCAAAACGGCAAATCTCAAGAGTAAAGAACTGCAATATTGTTCATTAAATTATTGTCTCTGGTGCGCAGGTCAAGCTGGCTTGGAAGAGAATAATCGCGCTCTCCATAACAGCCCCACAAGGTGAGTAGTGCATCTCTCGACACTCTTCCTCTCTGCCACTCTACCTCTCTGCCACTCTCGACACTCTACCCCTCTGCCACTCTCGACACTCTACCCCGCTAACACTCTCGACACTCTACCCCGCTAACACTCTCGACACTCTACCCCGCTAACACTCTCGACACTCTACCCCGCTGACACTCTCGACACTCTACCCCGCTGCCACTCTCGACACTCTACCCCGCTGCCACTCTTACGGTTTAGCGCTCCCGTACTAATATTAACTGATACCACAGGCTGGTCCCTAGTTTGTGCGGGGACCTCGAGCCGCACGTTTGTTTTGCTTGCAAAGTGTTCAATTAACGTTAGAAGCGGTGAAACCGGTCAAGAGGCCTTTATGAGTGAGCCCCCTAGCCCCTGGCGTGAACCAAGACACCGATGGGGGGGAAAGAAGAAACTTCATTTGGAAGGGGCCACCATCCCTTCTGGTTTGACGAAGACAAAGACCCCAACAGCGATGAACATCAGCCTCTCACGGACGACCAGTGACACCTCGGCCGAGGATGATCGAAGAAACGACCGCATCGAAGAGTTCACGAGGGAAATTCAGGAAATCATGAATTAACAAAACTCAGCCGCAGGCCTCTCTGAGCAGGACTCTGAAGATTCCACCATTAGACCTAGCACAATCGATGACATTCTAACTGTACTCTAGTGCCACGGAATTCGCATATGTTCACATACTGATTAATAACTGAGAACCCCCTAGAGAGTACAGGCTGGTCCCTGGTTTGTGCAGGGACCGCACGTTTGTTTAGCTTGCAGTGTTCAATTACCGTTTTGGGGTGGATGGATGGAAATTCATTATAGATCATTAACACTTTAGTTAAGTATTTTAGTATTTCTTTTTTCTTGGGCTCAATTATTATTTTCTGCCCTTTTTTTCATGATATATATTTTGCATCGGTTTTCATTAGATATATCGAGGCTGGTTGAGACGAGGTCACCCTGGGAAGGGGGGTACTCACGGGACCCGCGTGACCCACATGACCCACATGACCCACATGACCCGCGTGACCCACGTGACCCCTCTTGAGAAGCGGTAGGACCCACTTCAGGCCCCTTTGAATCCTAGAACCTTTGCTCCCCCCTCTCAAATCAACGTTAAACCTACTTGATATCCATGCTGCACCTACTCTGTATCTGCGTTATACCTACTCTGTATCTGCGTTATACCTACTCTGTATCTGCGTTATACGTATCTCAAGATCTATTAGTGATGTCTATAAACTAGTCGCGAAACCACGACCTCACTGAGGCACTATTGACCGATCTGCTTAACCAACTGCCTCATCCCGTGTTCCTCCTTGGAGACTTTAACAGCTACCACGAAGTGTGGGGATGCGTGAGAACAGACCCCAGAGGAGTGATAGTGGCCAACACCATAGACACTCGCAACCTGGTCCATAACGACGGACAACCCACACGGATCACTCTCGGATGTGAAACTGCCATCGATTTATCAGACTGATCCCCCTACTTTGGCTCCCCAACTCGTTTGGGGTGTCCTACTATCAACACACGACGGCGATCCCAACCCAGTGATCATATCGCTCCTTACTAACCGACCAAACAATCCTGACTCGCAAGAACTCCGAATCAACTACCGGAAAACCAGCTGTGAGAAATACTAGACACATGTCGCATGGGACGTTGTGGAGGGCCCTCCCCAAGACATTTCGGAGCCCTGACCTTATCTTACATCTATACGAAAAATTCCAAAGTGCAGCTACTGCATGCATTCCCCAATATTCACCCTCAACCTTTTTTCCAAAATCAGGTGGTGCCCTGAGGTACAAGAAGCAAAGGATCGGAGTGACAGGATGTGCGGAGCCTTCCGCCGCGCACGTTCCCCCGGAAACCAAGTAGCCTTGAAAATGGAAACTGCAGTGTTCCGCAAACTTAGCGTGGAGAAGAAGCGAGAAAGCTGGATCCAATTAGTCTATACAATCAATCGTAACGCTCCTCTTTCTCAAGTGTGGGATAAATTAGACTTGGCTGAGGTCGCCCGAAACGACCTATCCACATACTGTTCGACGAAGACGCTGTTTATTCTTCATACGTGGACGCGCCCTACGGGGGAGCCTATTATGACACGTTGAGGCTCTGATAGAAATGAGGCCCAAATCAATCAATCATACGTGGACATCGCAGATAAATTAGCTCAGCCTTTCGGTCAAATATACAATCTTCAAATTATGCGGCTTCTTTCCAACGGGAAAAGATCCTAAGAGAAAGTATGCATATCGACTTCGCTTCCACAAACGAAGAATTATACAACCAACATTTCTCCATCCACGAACTACATAATGCAATTGACCACACTCGTGAATCTTCACCCGAACTGGACAGAGTGCACAGCAACATGATCAAACACCTTCCTGACGACGCTCTCCAGCACCTACTTGATGTGTTCAATGCGTTGTATTCAAGTTCATTCTTTCCCAACTAATGGCAGGAATCCGTAATTAGCCCGATACCCTAACCTGGAAATGTCACAGCGGCCCACATAACTATCGTCCCAGTGCCCGTACTAGCGTTCTATGTAAGACTATGGAAAGAATGACAAACTCACGCGCAGTCGACTACATTGAAATGCATGCAGGCCTCAACAACATCCAGTGCGGTGGCCGTAAGTGCCACTCCACAACTGACCACCTCGTACGATTAGAATCTGACCTTAGACAGGCCTTCGTCCGAAGAGAACATGTGGCTTCCATTTTTTTCAACGTTGACAATGCATACGACAGTACGTGGAAATACGGGATCATGAAGGATCTCCACCGTATGGGTTTGAAAGGCCTGCTACCACTTTCATCCACCAATTTCTACAAAATCTCTCCTTCAGAGCCAAGGTTGGCAACAGTCTTCGTACTATTCGCAAGAAATCTGCGTCCCCAGGGAAGCGTCCTCAGGGTCGCTCTTTTTATCCCCAAAATCGATCTGTTGGCAGACATTCTCCCCCGAGACGGAAGACTGCTCTCATCACTATTCGTGGACGACCTACACGTAAGCTACAGACACCCCGGCTTCATAACAATTCAACGTGAACTCCAGAAGTGCCTGGACCTGGTCGGGAACTGGGCTTCCCTAAACTGATTCCAATTCTGCCCTCTAAAACAAAAAGCATGCACTATACCCTTGTGCCCGGTTTACACCTGAAATCAGCCCTAACGCTGCTCAACACATCATTAGTATACGAAGAAACTATCAAATTCCTGGGTCTTCCGTGGACCCTAAGCTCACGTGGCGACCCCATGTCGCAGCCCTGGCGACTCTCTGCAAAAAGTCGACAGGACTTATCCAATCGGTAACATCACTGAAGTCCGGTGCCGACATGGACACCGGAAAGACTCTGTTCAGAGCAATAATACGATCGCGCATGGGCAACTGAACTGTTGTCTACGGATCTCCAACCAAAACTACTCTCGACCCTCTCTCGACCATCGCAAACAATGCTTTGCGTATCACAACCGGCGCGTTCCGTTACCCCAATCAAATCCTTAACGTGCTTGTTAACGTACTTCCACTTCCGCTCTGGCAATACTAACTTCTACTACCATACTATTTTAAGACTAGAAGTCTAATCTACAACCCAACACTCGGCCACATCACCAGCATATCCGATAAGCGCCTTTTTGCGGCTTATAATAAATGAATGCCTACAGTTTTCCCCACGTGTGGACAACCTGCTGACCTCGCTTAACATCAATCGAAAAGCTATACAGCCTTCATTTTCCTACCGGGTCCTTCAAATTAGCACACCAACATGATAATCAACCCACCATCAGTCAACCTAGACCTGCAAATCTACCCTAAAGCAACTACTCCAACCAACGCGTACCGGCAGGAATTCCTAAGACTACTCGAGGATAAATATTTAGAGCAATGCCACTTATACACTGCCGGCTCCAAAAACGCGGACGGAGTGGGAGCCGCCGCTGTGTGTGGGGACGCCCCACTCGCGGCCACCCTCCCACAAGAGGCCTCCGTGTTCTCTGCGGAGCTTCGTGCACTCTAACTAGCCGTCTCTATCGCAGAAACACATCGCTTCCACAAATACGTATTCTCAGACTGTCTGAGGGTCCTCACCCAGCTTTGAGATTGCATTACGAACATACAGTTCTACGTTAAATTTGTCCCGATCTCTTTGTGATATCTGAGACGGGTCAGGCTGTGAAATTCTGCTGGATCCCCGGGCACGCGGGAATAAGAGGAAACGAACTTGCTTACTCGCTTGCTAAACTGGCATCTGCTCACCAAGAACAATTTTTCGCAATACATTACCGGGACTGGTTTTCTATCAACAACTTCCATATAACATTCCGATGGGATGTGATCTGGCAACTGAGTGGACAAAAAATGCTTACAGTCGAACCCTCGGTCGGAGAATGGGAAACAAAGTTCATCTACTGAAAGGACCAAGTGTTCATCAACCGCTTGTGCACGGGACATACGTGGAAAACACACAACCACCTGATGGATGACGACCTTGGACCTAACGCACCACCTTGCCTCTATTGCCACCTAGTGGCTATCAGCGTGAAACACTTGCTAATGGATTGCAACGCACTCGCGGCAGCCCGACGAGCGTTCTTAAATCCCCCGTGCAACCTACAAAGCCTACTCACGGACCAAACCCACCGTAAAAAGCTTATCTCTCTCTCTGAAACACACCGGACTATACGAAGCTGTCCAAACACCTGAGCAAGTGAGATGGTCTCTCCACCCCATAACGCACAGATATAACACATTTTACTAAGATACGCGGTAACGCTTTACTTTCTCGTACGCGCTAGTGCGCGAATATGCCTTTATTGAAATATGTACCGACTTTCTCTTCACAAGACTAATATTTTCGCACGCGAGGCCGTGCGAACTTACCTGAATCAACGACGGTCGTGCACTACGGGGAGCCTATTATGACTCACGATGAGGCTCTGGTGGAAATGAGGCTCAAATCAAATGAAACCCTCCAGAGCGATGACGATGATTCCAACGGCCAAGAACGTCAACCTCTCCATGATGACCAGCGCCACCTCGGCCGAAGATGACCGGAGAGACAACCGCATCGACGAGTTAACCAAGAAATCTGGAATCTACTAAACCAAGCGACCAGTCTCTTTGAGCAGGAAGACTACCGTCTAACGAGGCTCTAGGACCATGTCAAGGCCTTTTTTCTCCGTATCCACCAGTTAGTAGAAAAAAGACTAACGCACTTACCTCTACCTCTACGTTCAACTGAGCCATGAGGGCTGCAATTAGCAATCAATGCACGTCATTCAATGAACACGACTTATCCAACAATAATCATACCATTTCCGAACACCTGAAGATCACGTTCGACGCCAACGACAGACCGGACTTTGGTCCATACATTCTGCGAAAGAGCTGGGCTCTTTCCCTGGCCGCCCAGTCATAAGCGTCGCCACCAGCGGCGACGAAGGCTTTGCCATCAGAGTAGACTCAAAGCTTCAAAGTGACAGACCCCGTGAAAAGCCATGCTAAACGGTGCCACACCAGTCATTCTCTAATAGATCACGTTTGATTTACGTTGAAGATATCCCGAAGGAGGAAATCGAGGAGTACACCGCTGGACTCGATCAACACGAAAACTGCGTTGTCGAAGCAAAAACGAACCAATGATCACACCACAGCCCTAATACTAAAATGCAACTGCCCTTCAACTAAATCTCTAGATATTCCCATCTGCGCTACCATAACCAAGGATACACCATTTGAGAGACGTCCGATGCGATGTTTTAAATGCCAGATATACGAACACACAAGAGGAAACTGTAATTGGAAGCAACGATGCTCATACTGCACCCACGACTACCACGACAAAAGGGAAAGTTCCCTGTCTTGTCGATCCGAAGAACTGCGCCGTTTAAACTGCAAAGTAAACTGACACTTTACATGACATCGATTGCCCAGAGGAGGAAACTGAGAGAGCGATCCCTCCATACCAGATGGGTCACGGGGTCGGGTGACTAGAGGCTGTTGTCTATGCTCTATTCCCAGTATGACCCTCTTACCCAAGAGGAAAGACCGGCACCATTCCCCATCGACTTTTTCGTAACGTTCAAAGGGATGAAAGCAAAGTTGCCTCTTCAACTAATCCATTTGTCAATTTATAATGACGAAGTCACTCACCGTACAACTTGTAGGAAAACCGAAAAAAATTCGACGACAGGGAAAAAAATATCTGGCCTACGTCGTAGAACCTGAACAAAGTAAAGCTTTACAAAAGATTACCCACAGAAACGAACTCTGAGTAACAGTTGAAAAAAAGTCCTTCAATGATACCAAAAAAGTTATATTAGCCTCCCGTTACACACCTACAACCAGCCTCGGTGCTTTTGCTGATGGTCTGGCTGAGGATTACGAAGTTACCGAAGTCAGTCAAGCAACATGGATTAAATCACGTAATGCAAGTTCTACCACATGCCTAATTACCTTCCCAGGAGATGACTCTCCGGAATTCATGGTTATGCCGGGTAAACAAGGAAGAATTGAAACCTACCCAGTTGTAACATGGACCTCAATGTGCAGAAAATGCCTCTAATACGGCTACGTCATCGCTTACTGCCAGCCACATACACTCCAATGTTGTAAGGAGTGTGCCGGCGAGCACGACAGAAAAGATTGCACAGCCCGCCATCCTAAATGCTACCACTGCTCGTGCTTCCGTGAGGCAGGAGACCGCGACTGCCCAGTACACATGGACCAAATAGAAATAACAATCATACAAAACGAACGCGGAATAACATTGGAACAAGCCATCCAAATCTAGAGAGACTAGCTAAAATTGCCTTAATAATGCCAAAGCAGTCAAATCGTCAATTCAACCCAACTCTCTGACGATATCCACACATCGTCAGGACAACATCGTAACAAGACTCCCAACACACCTACCTGGCGGCAGTGCTTCCTCACTCAGCCCAGCGACCGCCCCCGCACCAGAGACGCACAGTCCTAGAAATGATTAAGCCGAAACCAGGAGGACGACGAGATGGATGCATCCCCCACAGTCGATCACGCAGCAAGGCTCACTACTAAAAAAACGAAAAGACAGATGAAGAAGCCTCTGATGCCCAGGCGCCACTGAGCAACAAGATCGGTAACCACTCTCAAATAACTGCTCACCAGGACAAGAATCCAGAACTATCTCCACCTGTCACTAATGTGGCTCCATTCGTGGAAAACCACTGAGGGACAAGATTCCCCGTTAACAAACCCGACTTACAAACACACCATCAGCGAGAACGATCATGGCCTCGCTGACAGCTCATCTAGAAGAGCTCATACGCGATACCTCCGCACAACCAGTTATATCACCTAGCCCAAATGCCTCTCAAATACCTAATACCTTCAGAGAACGGGTGTAATAACTCCAATTTGCCGTTGGTGTTAGTATTTTGTCAGTCTGAAAAATTGTATGGTTCTTTTATGTTCGCAATTGACCTGCCATGGAACTAAAGTAGGATATGTTTGAACACTGGCACCCGTTTTGTTGTCGTGGAGAAGGTGCTACTGTTGGTCTACATTTCATGGGAGACTATTACCTTCCATAACACAAGCACTCTTGAATCAATGCATCTTGCCCTGACTAATCGTAAATATTCTGTTTATATCGTAATTTTTTCGGTTTGCTCTAGTTTCCGCTTGAACTTTATATGTCTGTCTCTCCTCGTCTAATTTCTCCATGCGTCTAGACCCCACCACTGTGGACGAGCTGCTTCTGGCGGGGTGGCGGGCGCTGTGGGACATCCTCAGCTTTGTGGGTTTGGTGGCAGAGAGTGAAGACGTGACGCCGGCGGATGGGGAATTCGTGGTGGACTTCGATCAATTCATTGACCTCTTTTTGTGGGTGAGTGAGGGACTTTGGAGACGTGCCAGCCGTTAGTCAACATCAGAACAGTGTCTATGACAGTGTGGCCAGTCTATACAGAACAGGTTGAATAAAATGAACGATCGACGGGAAAATATAATTTGGAACAAAGGGAGGAGGAGAGGAGTTAGCGACTAGGGTTGGGTTGTACCCATTGCAAGTTTTCTATCTGGGTTTACCTAGTTATTCGTACAATACTGGTAATTTATATTTTCGCAATGAAGCAAAAGGGGAACCCGGAAAAACATAACATTATTTTCTAACCGCCATAATGATATATATATTCAGCTCTACTTTAGATGTTCATGTACCATGTATTTTGAATTTCCTCGCGTAATCAAATTCGGAGAGGCAAATTTCTTACAACAAGCGACACTGAGCAGCTTGCAAAGGCTGTTGCTCTAGTTTCTGTGGGGACTGCTGTAGTATAATCTTGAAGCGCATTCACGTCGATGCAGAGTACATAGTGTTTCATAAGTCTCCCCCCCCCCAAAAGATCGTTGACAAGAGCTTTTCATCATAATGCTTTGTTAATTCGTGATTGTAGCCTACACAGCGCTCAACGTGAGCACGTTGGGTAATACGTAACAGAGAATTTTCAGGAGAGTCTGTAGAACTGGATAACGGAGGAAGTAGTTTTTATACAGATGCATGCCATTAAAACTCCTCGTTAACAACTTCTAGTCCATCACTCGTGCCCTGCGGAGAAGCGTGCAATGACTAGTCGAGGCTCTGGTATAAATGAGGCCTAAATCTAGTCGATCACTGCCGGTGTCAAATATTCGAATCCTTAACTTTTGAAGTTTCCCCTCTGACAAACAAAAACCTAGCCGTTAAGTTTCCGACAGGTTATTGAAAACGTTACGGTTAGGCGTCTGAGGCTCTAATTTATCTGGAGGTTGGGGTGGATGGATGATTCATTTTATAGATCATTACCACATTATTTCAGTATAATAGTATTTCTTCTTGCTTGGGCTCAATTATTTTTCCCTTTTTTTTCATGGTGATCTATTTTGTATTGATTATAAAATTATGTATCGTTAGACGCCCGCAGGGGCTCTAGCTGGACTATGCGGTGTGTTAGTTAGTCTAGTCCAACCTACGGTGGGAAAATTTGAGCTATCCCTGGGCGCCTAATGAATGCCCAAGCACAGCTAGGCGGTTTTGATGACTTAATGATGAAACGATGCTTGCGTTGATCTTAGAGAGCGAAAGTCTTGAACGGCGCTGTACGTGGAGGGGACGAGGCAAGTCGAGGCTGGCTGAGGCGAGTGGAGATAAATCGACTGGTTGGGCGACGAGTCGAGACGAACCGAGGCTGGCTGAGACAAGGTGACCCAGGAGTGGAGGGTGCACGCGGGTCCTGGAGGACTTGAGGCACCTGGGGGCTTAGGCAGCCTGGGGGACTCAGAAGACTGGGAAGATTTGCGGGGATCCACTTGGACCAGTCCGGGGCCCCTTGGGACTTCCTTACGACCCTTAGGGACCCCCTTGAGAAACTTTGGGACCCGTTTGAGGTCCCTCTGAACCCTGGCACCCCTGGCTCTCTCTCCACGCGGTAAAACCCATGCACAAGTAAATTTATATGTGAAATGCTTGAGTAGAACAGTTGACATTGCAGTTCACGGATTGAGGGTGCAGAAGGCGGGGGTCGCGTCAAGGCTGGTCGAGGTGCGCAAATCAGTCAGCCTCGACTTGCCTCGTCCCCTCCACGTACGACTCCGTTCAAGACTTTCGCTCTCTAAGATCAACGCAAGCATCGTTTCATCATTAAGTCATCAAAACCGCCTAGCTGTGCTTGGGCATTCATTAGGCGCCCAGGGATAGCTCAAATTTTCCCACCGTAGGTTGGACTAGACTAACTAACACACCGCATAGTCCAGCTAGAGCCCCTGCGGGCGTTTGACGATACATAATTTTATAATCGATACAAAATAGATCACCATGAAAATGAAAGAAAAATGATTGAGCCCAAGCAAGAAGAAATACTTATACTGAAATAATTTGGCAATGATCTATAAAATGAATCATCATCATCCATCCACCACTACCTCCAGATAAATTAGAGCCTCACCAACGTTTTCAATAGCCTGTCGGAAATTTTACGGCTAATTTCTGTTTGTCAGAGGGGAAACTTCAAAAGTTAAGGATTCGAATATTTGACACCGGCAGTGATCGACTAGA
Organism: Gammarus roeselii; assembly: GCA_016164225.1. NCBI lineage: Eukaryota > Metazoa > Arthropoda > Malacostraca > Amphipoda > Gammaridae > Gammarus > Gammarus roeselii. The sequence goes on from SDVV010016620.1 coordinate 11,765, forward strand.
TTTAGGCCTCATTTATACCGGAGCCTCAACTAGTCATTGCACGCTTCTCCGCAGGGCACGAGTGATTGACTAGATTGTTAACGAGGAGTTTTAATGGCATGTAGCTGTATGAAAATTACTTCCCCCGTTATCCAGTTCTACAGACACTCTCCAGGAAAATTCTCTTGTGTATTACCCAGCGTGACAGCTACGCCATGACATGCTCTGCATCCAACTATCTCCAGGTATTCAAGTGAGTGAGTTCACTGGATTCATTGTTTGAAATGGTAGCAATCTAGCAGAAATCATCGTAGAAAACAAATGTAGCTTTAATGAAGAATAAACCAATTTATTTTTTCAGGCTTTGGAACGGGTCGAATGCTAACGTATGAAGTCCTGCTCTGAGGGATGATCCACTCTCGGTTCTCTGATGGATCGTAGAAGTTTCCACCGGCATGTGCTTCCCCTACGCAGAGGATGACTAGAAACTAAGCCATTTTACCGGCTCTATCTTTTATGGAGCATTTTTGAAGTATAATTTTATGCGGCATGAGAAATTTTTCACCCTCTTCATACGATCATGCGTCGTTCATGTTTGCGAGCGACGGAACAGTTTCAAAAGGGAACAGCCGCGCCCTACGGAGGAGCCTATTATGACTCACGTTGAGGCTCTTGTGGAAATGAGGCCCAAATCCAATCCAAAGGGAAGTTATATTGCCATGAAGTTGGAACACGTGACTGTGCTCTTGATTGTCTTCCCCCCCCCCTTCCTCCGGGAATTTGCGTTTGTTCACTTACCGATTGATAACTGATCTTCGCTGAGAACTCTCTACAAAGCACAGGCTGATTGCTGTTTTGTGCTAGGACCTTAAACCGCACGTTGCTGCATCGTATGTGATATTTTGAGTTTACCTTAGTTTGAAATCGGTGAAGCCGGTCAGAAGTCTTTTAGAATGAGCTCCCTAGCTCCTGGCGCGAACCAAGGGGCCAAAGGAGAGTAGGAAGAACCACCATTTAGGTGGGACCAGCATCCCTCCATGAGGGATGCCAACCAGAATAGCAAAGGCCAAGAAAGTCAGCCTCTCCAGCTTTGCGCAGAGGCAGTATCGTAACCAATAAGTGACCAATGAGAACAAAAACACCATCGCATACTATTCTTCGCGTCTAAGCTCCAAAGTTTTGAAAGTTTCCAGGGTGGAATTTGTCTCAACGCTCCTGTGCCAAATAATAACAGAACCCCCGCTATAGCACAGATTAGTCCCTAGTTTGTGCTGGGACCTTGAACCGCACGTTTGCATTGACTAAACATTTGAGGTCGTGTAACGTTGACTGTGAACTCGCTATAGCCAGCTAATAGGCCAGCAAGAGTGAGCCCCCTAGGCCCCTGGCGCGAACCAGGGGGCCGATGGGGAGCCGAAAGAAACTCAATTTGGGAGGGACCAGCACCCCCTCCAGAGCACCGAAGACCAAGATTCTAACGGCCAAGAACATCAGCCTCGCCAAGATGACCAGCACCACCTCAGCGGACGACGATCGGTGGGACGGCCGCATCGACGAGTTGACCAAGAACGTCCAGGAAATATTAAACCTGCTGAGCCAAGCGTCCGGCCTTACTGAACAGAAAGCAGAAGTCTTCCCGCAGAACCAAGCACAATTGACGATCGTCTAACGAGACTCGAGGGTCATGTCAAGACTATTTTCCTCCATATCCACGAACTAATAAACATACCAACTAAAGAACCCACAACTTATACAAGTACCTCCACCTCTACATCTGCCGACAACTTAAACAACTCTTCACCTCGCCAAAATCCCAACAGAGCTCCAAGATATGCAAGAAGGAGGCAATGCACGCCATTCAATGAACACAACTTGTTCAATAATAGTCCTACCTTTCCAGAACACCTAAAAATCACGTTCGACGCCAACGACAGACCGGACATTTGTCCATACACTCTGCGGAAAGAGCTAGGCTCCTTCACTGGCCGCCCAGTCGTGAGCATCTCCACCAGCGGCGACGAAAGCTTTGCCATCAGAGTAGACACAAAACTTCGAAGCGACACCATTCTCTCCAGAAACAGACTCAGCGGAAAGCCATGCACAATAGAGCCACACCAGACTTTCTCAACAAGTTCAGGTCTGATCTAAGTTAAGGATATCCCGAAGGAGGAAATCGAAGAGTACATCACTGGACTCGTCCAGTACGAGGACTGCGTTGTCGAAGCACAAGTTGCACCGAAGATCACACCAAGAAGAGACAACCACAGCCCTAATACTAAAATTCAACTGCCCCACTCCACCAAAATATCTGGACATTCCTTTCTGCGCCACCAAAACCAGGGTTACACCATTTGAGAGGCGTCCGATGCGATGTTATAAATGCCAGAAATACGGACACACTAGAGGAAACTGTAACTGTAAGCAAAGATGCTCCTACTGCTCCCAGGACGACCATGA
>SDVV010016621.1:0-14200 GCA_016164225.1 Gammarus roeselii
TGAAAGCCAGAGCTCTCGGTACAACATGTACACTTTTTCCTAATATATTGTTCTACGATAACACGATGTACACACAAATAGAGACAGAATAAGAGGGAACAGAAGTATACTGGGGGTATTTAAAGATAGTAAAGCCATGTGATGTTTGCCTGCTCATTTGCGCACACTCAGGCGCTTTTGCAAGGCCGAACCGCATGTATTTCCGCGTTTTAGTGGATATCCGTCGTGTAGGCATTCCACTCGAATCTTCTGTGATAATTCAACAGCGTGGTCGTTCTTGCATTCACCGATTTCGTCTCAATAACGTAAGCAAGGTAACCCAGTTTCTCATAGGATTTGATCGTTAAATTCAGGATCGGTAAGAGTAATGTCATTAAGTCAAGGAGACTCTTCCTAGCTGGAACTGACATCTTCAGATCAGGAAGAATTCCTAGGTGGAACTGACGTCATCAGGTCAAGGAGACTCATCCTTGCTGGAGCTCAGATACTTGGCAACGATGATGTCTGCAGCGCGGTTGGCGCTTATACTCTTGAGGTGGCGGCGGATCTCATGCAGAGAATCTTCGCCCTGCAATAAACAAAAAAATGGTCCACCATTACATACGCTTCCATTGCGTCTCCATACGAAAATAAATCTAAGATTTGAGTGACATGGCTTTCCAACGCGCTGGAAATAAATCTTCGGATATTGCGCACGTGGTGGCCCAAGACTGTACTCAATCTCTTCCTTTTATCATGCTCACCGCACAAGACAGTCACAGTGGCGCCAGCGCATTTTCTCCCAAGGAAGCAAAAACCATATGTATGCAATTATAGGTCTACAACCTCTCTGGTGAACTGATTCCAAAGAAAACAATACTCAGACGCCACCTAAGGGTGGAACAAAAATGAATAGACACCTTAGGGAGATCCGAGGCTTAGCAACTATGTGGTCTTGGTTGTGGCCTGTAACATCAGAGAAAAAAATTTTAGTCGTCGTGACACTGCGAAAACTTAGGTGAAAAAAATACAACAGCTACCCGTTGGTCATTGAAGCTCCCACCATCTGATGGACCACAGTAAAAAAAAATACAATTACATGTCGTTGGAATAAACGAGATAGAAACATTCCAAGATGCAGTTCGTATCTGAGATACGATGTAAACCATATCAAACCTGCCGATCTGTATTAATATTCGTTACGCCCCAACTTTGATGAGAAAAGAAAGTTTCATCTTGAGTCTATTTCTACGTACTGGAGGCGGCTCTATACCCCAAAAAGCTAGTAGGAGTTAACGGCTGGATGTCTACAGGCACGTTCGAGATGCACCAACTTTACAAATTCATATTACACCCCCACGGGCAGATGGTATACCCTCGGTCCCACAATAATTTTTGTTGTATCAAGAAAGCAAAGCGATTCTTCATCGCAAGCGACAGCTGGCCTATACGGGAATCCAATGTATGAGATCTACACTGTTCGACTGCACCTACAGATACAGACACTAGCCCGAATTCCCCAGAAAGAGGGGTGGCCGACGGCAAGGCGCATTTCACACCATCAGACACTCACACAACTTGGCTCTTCTTTTGCTAAAGGGTCCGGTCGGCTCCCGCAATACACACTCTGGGCCACGAGTGCGGTCCTAGGATCCGTTGTCAGCAGCAGTGCCCGACAGTTTTCACTGGTTTACCCCCGCTGCAGCTCTCCATTTAGGAGGACACTAAATTTGCTCGCATCCTCAGTCCTCGAGCATCTCATTACTTTACTTTTACCCACGTTCGTTCGAAGCTTCCTCCTCTCAAACAATTTACCAAACTCAGACACTAGCCTACATAGCTTCTCCTCTGAATCCGCCACCAGCGCCGTATCAACCGCCAACAGCAACTGGCTTAACTGCAAACTCCGCCCATTCGCTCTCAACAGCTCCAAGCCACGACCCAGGACACTCGCGTTCACCTCCTTGACCACTCCATCCATTTAGAGATTGAACAGCCATGGAGACATCACGCAGCCTTGTCTTAGTCCCACTTTCACTGTGACCCAATCAACTCAACTCGCTTCCCACTCTGACACAAGCTCGGCTGCCAACATAAAAATTCTGAACCGCTCCCAACAGATACCCGCCACTTCATACAAACGCAACACCCTCCACAGCGCTTCCCTGTCGTGCCTTTTCCAGATCCATGAAGGCCCAGAACAATCTTTTCTCTTCTCACAGACCTGTCTTGCAGCAAAAATCTGATCGGCACACCCTCTACCACTCCTAAGGCCACACTGTTCCTTTCCGATTGCGCAGTCCGTACTGTCTCAAAACCTTTTGATCGGCACTCTCCCGTACAACTTACCAACCTATACTAAACTTGCACCTGTGCTAAGGAATAATAGACAAAGGGGTAACAGTTGCAACGACCCTTCTTAAGAAACAACTCCATTAAGAAATTGATAGCGTAGGCGTAAACCTAGCCGACCTTACCACGACTAGTTTACTATCAAAAATCAGACTAAGAAAACGTTATTGAAGAAGAATTTCTTTCAATACGGGCATGACGACGATGCATCAAGATAAATCACAAGCTCACTGAACTATCTACACTCTCCGCCATCTTCGATTTCTTGCCGATAGCTACACAAAGCTGCACCTACACCGCCCCTCACCTGTGAGTCAACGGCCGTCTTGGTGGCTGTGTTGGCTAGGAAGCTCTCGAGGTTGCAGAGGAGCAGGTGCGCGCTGCCGTCCACAGCACCCTCGCGCTTAGTCCACTCCCCAGGCATCGCTTGGATCACCTGGCGAAGAGGAGGAGGAGGTGATGGGAGATGCTGACGAATGGCAGGATCCGACTGATTGGTTCACATGTTGAAGAAATATAATCGCGAGATCAGGAGATCCAGGCATCAAGTAGTTGGTGGTTCCAGCTGTTGATTAAAATTCGATTGATGGCCTCATCTTCACTGGCTTTTAATTAGATTTGATTAATAGCCTCACCTCAACCAGATTGGACTGGACTACGAGGCTCATCTCCACCGGTGCTCTGACGTGAGCCTTAGCGAGCGCGAGGTTCATAAATTCTGCCAGACGCACTAATATATATTCGTTAACAATAACTCAATCGATTTAGTTTCAAATTTTCCATTGTTTTATGAATAGCGGAATAAATCTCGACATTACTTAGAACGAAAATGATGCAAATACAGACACTAGGCCGCATTCCCCAGAAAGGGGGGTGGCCGACGGCAAGGCGCACCCCACACCCTCACACTCACACAATTTAGCCCTTTTGTGCTGAAAGGTCCGGCCGGTCCCCCCCCTCCCACCCACGACCATCCCGACTGCGGGATGCAAAGGGCGGGAAAGCACATCAGAGCAGCATCAAAGTCAACCACTTTCCACTCACGCCTGTTCATTGCACGCTTTCTCGCCACCTCCACATCCATGTCTCTCCTTCCTAACGCCTGCTTCACACCACCAATCCACCCACCAAACAACTTCGGTCTACCTCTAGGCCTGCGACCACTCGCCTCCGCATTCATCACCCATTTCACCAATCTACCTTCATCCATCCTCTCCATGTGCCCGAATCATCTCAGAACGAAAATGAAGGATTCATATATACGTTGCTCTCTTCTTTTACGTTATAAAATAAAAAAAGAAGTGAAGTAGAAGAAAAGGATGAGAAGGAGTGGAAACCTACCTAATCGATGAGATCAGATTGGAGGGCCAAGGCTTGCTGGCTCACCAAGACTGACGTCGGAACTCCGGTGGAGATGGACCCCTTAGTCAGATCTACTCAAGATCAATTTCTCTAATCGCTTTTGGTTGATTCACCGGCCTTTACGAACCAGTGTCAATGCTAAATAACAGTACAACGAATAATTCTCAAACCCCACAATGTACTTGGGTATATTTAATCAATGGGCAGGAAAACGTGCTCATTGATTATTAGACCGCTGTACATTGTGTGGTGGAAGAATTATTCCGTTGCACTGCTATTCAGTATTTACACTGGTTTGTATCGATTGGTAATTTGGACGAAAACGATCAAAACATTCACTTAGAGTGGATTAGATTAAGGCGGCCCATCTCCATCGGTGTTTCGAGGTCAGTCTTAGTGAGCTCTCACATAGGGCGCGAAGTCCATTGATTCAAGTAGGTTTTCACTCCTTCTTGGGCTTCTTCGCTTCTCTCTATCATTTTCTTATTTTATAACGTAAATGAAAGATTTTTGCGTAGTGTTCTATGTAGGTATTCATGTATATTATCCTCGAGACGTTGAGACCGGAAATTTTACCGATTAAATTAGATCAAGTGGCCTATCCACACCGGAGCTTCGGCGCGAGTCCCAGTGTGGTAATGTAAGGCGCGAAGATCATCAATTCTGATGGGCTCTCATTCCAAGGTATGTCCGGAAATCAATATTATTTCAAACTTTCAGTTGTGGTAAATATACCACTGGTGCATACGGGAATAACTCTTTTACGAATATAAAACATTAATACGGAGCTATCTAACTAGATTCTCGTTTCCGTGCTCTTAGTATTATGCCAAGTACATTGCGAGATGTACTTAGTTTGAATCAATATGATTCAGTTGTTGATGGAGGGAAAATTACAAAGGTGGTTTCGCTGATGAATTTTTGGCGCAATGAAGGTCGAGAAAGTGTGATAAAAACCACGGACGAACCCGGCGATTGTCTGTTGTCTGTCTGCATTGTTAGGCACAGCGATGAAGTGTATCGAGTTATGCCAAGTTCATGCAGAGCTGTTTCGATTGACGACGTATATTCGTCGTATTCGGTTTTGTATTAGATATGAAAAGCATGCGGGGGTTTGTTGTGGTTTGCGGATCGAAGTTGATAATCGTTGCTTTCCCAATGACAGTTATGAGTGAGGCTGGGAGAGCAGAATGAGATTAGTTTAGGAGTATCAAGGCTTTCTAGTGCACATGAGTCGATGTACTTTTGGCACCGAGAGAGCAAAATAAAACGTCAGGAGAGGTTTGTTGACTGTTTAGCTTGGAAGGTTTCCGAGTGGATGTGCCTAGGTTATTTTCTATGATCAGTGTGCCTAGTTGGCCAATAAGGACATATCCTCTCCGGTCAGTGTTTTGTTTGCTGAGCCAGGATTGTTTTAGAGGTATGGCTAAAGTAACGCGGAGGGATACGATCAATAATGACGGTGTTCGAATTTGAACGGGGATGGTGAAGAAATTGGAGCACCGAGTGAATTCGCGTGTTCTGAGATTGTTTGGGCACATGATGAGGATGGATGAAGGGAGATTGGTAAAAGAAGAGATGGAGGCGGATGTGAGTGGTCGCAGGCCTAGAAGTCGACCGAAGTTTGGGTGGATTGATGGAATGAAGCAGGCGTTAGGAAGGAGAGACTTGAATGGGGAAGTAGCGAGAGAGCGTGCAATGAACAGGCGTGAGTGGAGAATAGTTGATTTTTGACGCTGCTCTGATGTGCTTTACCGCCCTTGGCATCACGCTGTCCGGATTTTCGGGGGTGGAGGGCTGGCCATCATGATGCGGCGAGGGTAAACCAGTTTTGATTTGATTTGGGCCTCATTTCCACCAGAGCCTCAACGTGAGTCATAATGGGCTCTCCCGTAGGGCGCGACCGTCGTTGATTTCGGTAAGTCCGCTCGGCCTCGCGTGCGAAAATATTTTAATTGTGGCATACTCGCGTACTAGCGCGTACGAGAGAGTAAAGAGTTAATGCGTATCTCCGTAAAATGTGTTGTTGTTGTTGTGTTGTTGTTTCTGTACGTAGCTCATTTGCACAGGTGTTAGAGGTTTAGACAGCTTCGTATAGTCCGGTGTGTTTTCCGAAAGCGATAAGCTTTTTACGGTAGGTTGGGTCCGTGAGTAGGCTTTGCAGGTTGCACGAGGGATCTAGGAACGCTCGTCGGGCTGCCGCGAGTGCGTTGCAATCCATCAGTAAGTGTTTCACGCTGATAGCCACTTGGTGGCAACAGGGGCAACGGATCCTCGGACCGCACTCGGGACCCAGAGTGTGGGTTGCAGGGACCGGCCGGACCCTTAAGCGCAACAGGACTAAATTGTGTAAGTATGAGCGCATGAGGTGCGCCTTGCCGTCGGCCACCCCGCTTTCTGGGGGATTCGGCCTAGTGTCTGTATCTGTAACTTAGCAACATTCAGCTTTAAATGTTTGCAACATTCAGCTTTAGATGACATGGTCAAATATTGTCTGCTCATCGGCCACAGTTCTGCCTCAGAGCAAAGCTAAGATCTTTGGAGTATGACCGTCCCCACCCCTGGGAACAGTGACTGCTATGACGTCAGTCGCCATGCTTGCAGGATCAAAAGGAACACGAACTCCCCATTGGGATAGAAAGCACCACCCTCGGTCACGAGAGTGGCACTGACACCATTACGCCACATCATGGTTTGGCGAATGTGACGAGTTGTGATGGTGGATGATGGGGAGGATTATTGTGATGGTTGGTTTTGAACAAAGAAAATTTTGAAACATTGGTAGAAGTAGTATAGATCAAATTAGTGTGACCAGTTGCCAGAGCAGCGATGTCGACGTCCTTACTGATATCAGTAGCACAACAAGACTGGATTTGGGTGGCACAACAAGACTGAATTTGAGTGGACAGCACGACTGAATTTGAGTGGACAGCACGACTGAATTTGAGTGGACAGCACGACTGAATTTGAGTGGACAGCACGACTGAATTTGAGTGGCACAGCACGACTGAGTTTGAGTGGCACAGCATGATTGAATTTGAGTGGCACAGCATGACTGAATTTGAGTGGCACAGCATGATTGAATTTGAGTGGCACAGCATGATTGAATTTGAGTGGCACAGCATGATTGAATTTGAGTGGCACAGCATGACTGAGTTTGAGTGGCACAGCATGACTGAGTTTGAGTGGCACAGCATGACTAAGTTTGAGTGGCACAGCATGACTGAGTTTGATCTGGCTCTCATGATATTGGAATGATCCCATCATACTAGTAGTTCGACCTTACTCACGCAGATTGAAACTAAGCCCGCCCATACACGGAATGATAACATCTAACATATATAATCAGTGCCAAGAACCCTTGGCCAGACAAGCACGGAAGTTTACTTAAGATGAAGCATAAGTATTATGGCTAAATTGAACATAAGTGTTCGTTGTTAGTGAAGTGGCGCAAAATCGTCAACACTCAACACCAACTCACATATTTGGCCTTGTCGAGTCCATCCTTGAGGGAGACGACAGACGCGATGCTGAGAGCCGGTATGAGGTAGGGGTTTAGGATTCCCTTGATTCCGTGCTCTGCGAGGCAGCGTTCACTGAGCACCTTGTGCCACATCAACACTTGGCTGAGCAGCTTCCATGCCACCCAAAACTGGCGCTGGAAGAACAGACTGCCGGACGACGTCCGTGACTCGTAAGCTCTGAAAAAATTGATACCAGAATGTATGATGGAACAATTCCCACAATAACCAAAAGGCCCGTTAATATCAGTAGTACGTGCAGTGAGAAACATGGAAGTTTTTCCCCATGGATTATTTTACAACCTATATATACATGACAGAAGAATGTTAGGGTTGATAACATTTGTTTTGAAATGGATAACTTCCAAGTTTTCCAGAATACTTCTGGCTCAGTAAGTCAAGATCAGCAAACAGCGGTTAAACAAGTCCTTAGTTGAGTAAAATTCAGACCCAGCAATGTTTACAAAGCTCCAGTCATAGGTAAAGACAATAGGAATACTCGTCCTTAACGACGACTACAGAAAATGCTTCCTTTACACTTCTCCAAGTAGCTAAATGGTATCAAGACTATGTTTATATCTTCATAAACCATTGCATCTGCATTCTCTTTTATATTTCTATGAAGACGACACCCTACAGTTACATGATTACGCCCAAAACCACGCTTTCACGTCGCAACAAAAATCAACATGAAGACATCATATGAATGTCCACGCTCTTACGTCTTAGTGAATATCGGTATGAAGACGTCCTTATCGATAGCTATCTTTATCTTGTCAATGACGGTGGAGAAGAGACTCTTGAGCTGCTTTGAGGCGGGCCGGATGGTAGGGTAGGAGGTGCAAAAATGGCGCACCAAGTTGACCAGGCGCACAGACTGAGAATGCGACAGTGGGTCCCAGTACGCGCCCACCACCTCTGTGGAATGAAGTTTAGTAAAAGGAAGGGCATGTTTAGATTTAGAGTGCCAAGGCTTTCTAGGGCACAAATGAAAGGCCAAACACTATGCTGAAAATTCAAAGTAGTAGCGAGATAATCTAAGCTTGACAAAGAATAACCCGCCACACCATCGATTAACAAGAAATTTAAGGTTTGGCAATCACAACTATTTAGTTAGCTACTCTACTAGCTTGAGCTTGGGGGATGCGGGCTTGTGTCAAGTATCTATAAAAAGTGGTAAGACCATGACAAACCCTACAACTCCAAGAACTGAAGAAAACCAAATACACTTTTCTCGGATCTATGCCTGTGAGCGTACAGGCTCAGCCAGCATCATCACTTACCAAGAGCAACTATCCATAAGGTTAGCTAGCACAGCAAGCACACGAGTATCATTATCTAAACTTGACCTGCACAAGTTCTCCATATTTAGCAAGAGAAATGAACTATCAAATTGCCATTCGACAAATACAATGCCTTTCCAGTATACAAGCACAACGGCTCAGAGATGCAACATCGCATACAACAAACAGCCATCGATCACATCAACGGCATAAGATTAAATTAGAGCGACAGGCTTTTTAGCGCGTTAGGCTTTATTTGAACGCATTCGAAATTAGCTCAGGTCGGTCCGGTAGGCTCGCTTTTCCTCCTGAATAGGCTTGCTTGTTTCCTCCAACACAGGCCCCCTGGGATAAACCAAAATGACAGGTTTCATTCGGGCTGACCAGCATAACCCTCTTTTCCAGATGACCGACCTCTAAGCTTGACGAGCACGACCTTCTCAACGACGTGCGAGAGGAGGTGCTTGTCGGGGTCGAGTGCAAGCTGCTCGAGTGAGAGGGCCGCTGAAGGAGGCGGGGCGGCGTACATGGCGAGCTGTGTGTACCAGGCTTGGCGCTCCACCTCAACGCCGTCAGCAAGAGGGTTCCAGAGCAGCAACTCCATTCTAGCAGAAAAAGGGGAGATTGGTGGGGGTCAGTTAGGATGAGGGTTTCCTGCCGATAGATTTAGATCAGAGTGACAGGGGATTATATCGCACTTGAGTGACAATCCTTCTAGAACCGAACGCCAAATCGACAATATGTAATGTAACAAGCAAGGTCATCACCCGTCACTGAGTGTGAAGACAATACTGTCAGAGCGAAGTCCAGGCTATTAACCGCAGGGGTGTTCAGAAAGTTTCCAGTGTGCTGAGTTCCCCAGTGTGCTGGAGTTTGACTGGATTAGATTCGAGAGTGACAACGCTTTCAGTGCGCTGGAGTCAATGTCCTTGTTATTCGGACAAATTAAATGCTACCGCCTTTTATTAAATGCAATATCTACTTTTTAATATGAAACTAAAGGATGAGTAGCAATACGATAGTCACTGATAATGATCATTTGATTTTTTTTCAGGAATGTCAATGACACAAATACAGAACTGCTGCTTTCTAGTTGTTGGCAACTGAATAAACGTCGTTAGAACCGGTTACAACAGTGCTAGATTGGAGAACCAGAAATTATACTACGGAGCTAACTAACCTTATTGGGAGAACCGGTTACTACAGCGCTTGGAGAGAGAAATACTTTACTACGGGGCTACCTAACAGGATCAGATCGAGCATGACCGGGATTAATATTGCAACTGTCAATGCCCAAGCACCGAACGTCAAACAAGCAATTAGTGATGCAGTAAATTATCTGTAGTCTCTGAATTTGATTCGGTTCTAGGTAGCTAGATTAGATTAGAGTGTCAAGGCTTTCTAGTGCGCTAGAGTGAATGTCCTTCTGGCACCGAATGTCAAACCAGCAGTCAGCGCTGCATCAAGTCATCGACAAATCATCGTCAGTCTCCGGGATTGCTTCAACTTACGGCATGCTTAGGTCTACTGTTTAGAGGGATATAGGGAGAGGTCACAAATGTGTCCTACTCAAAGTGAGCAAAGAAAACTGTGGTCCACCGGGATGGAGTTTATCGGTAAGGTTAAGTAGGATCAATTCACAGCAGATCAGATTTCAGCTAAGAGGCCGGTTTCTTGAAAGAGGCTGAGAAGCGGTTCCGCGCTGAATTGTCTCTGAGGGATCTCAGTAAGCATTAGGCGTAGTATATTAGGAAGGTCCAGGAACCGGCTCCTGGGGAAGTGTGTGCATCGACATTCCGTCCATATGGGGCACTCTGCCAAGACATGGGCTATTGTAAGAGGGACTAGACAGTCCATGCAGTAAGGAGGTTGCGACGCCTCCATTAGGTGTCTGTGCGTTAGTCTGCTACGTCCAATTCTCAATCGGCATAGAGTAACCTCAGGCGGTCGAGATCGGTTGCTTGATGAGACCCAGAGTATGGGTGTGTCTTCATTAGTACGCAATTTATTTTTCATAGGAACATCAGACCATTCCATGTTCCATTTATTTCGCACAGCTTTTTTAATCGCTGGGTAAAAGTCTTCATATGGGAGTGGACGCTGTTCAGCTGGGTCAGGCGCCGTTGCAGCTCTTCGCGCCGCTTCGTCCGCCCGCTCATTGCCCACCACCCCACAGTGGTGGGCAATGACCCAATCGAACGTTCTTGTTTCTGGAGGACAATCGCACAAGCCAGCGCAAGATTGCTGAAACGACAGGGTGGCAATCGTTGAAGATCTCTAGGATTTGAAACGCACTGAGCGAATCACTAAAGATTGAGATATTGGCATCTGGAAGAGTGTCGACCGCTAAAAGGGCATCGGCAATAGCCGTGAGTTCAGCAGTGAAAACTGACGCTGATGGCGGGAGTTTCCTAGTGACGACGCACCCGAGGAGCACCGCTGCACAGCATCGTCGTCTTTTGATCCATCAGTGAAGATATGCAAGCTATCAGCGTGATGAGTCTCCGCATGGGCTATAAAAAAAAGCTCGAAGATTTTGGGGTGCAACATCTGCCTTTCGGACAGTAAAATAGTGAGGGCAGAGTATATTTTCTGGTAAACGCCAGAAGGTAATAGCATCTCGCGGGAGAGGGTACACCATGATGTGTGGTAGTCCAAGCTCAGCAGTGAAGGCTAGATGCGTTTTGAGAAGCTCGAGGAAGGAGCAAGATTGGGATGGCGCAATCGGATTGTGATACACGTAGGGGAGGTGGGGCTAGCAAGAACATAGCAATAAAATTTGAGGTCAATTTGTTCTCGTTGGAGGGCAGGAATAGGCTCACCAGTTTCACAAAGAAGGCGGACAATAGGGGAGGAACGAAAAGCTCCAGTACAAGCGCGAAGGGCGGCATTGTGAACTGATTCCACGCTCACATGGTCCAGTTTGGATCGGATGATAGCGCGGTAAAGGCGTAATGATGTTATTCTAACTGCACTCCAGGTGAAGTGCGATGCGATCCGAAGAATGACAAATCGCTGTAAGCAGTCTATCTTAAGCTGCTGCACGTGGTACTTCCAGGTTAGCTTCTGGTCGAATATTAGTCCTAGAAAGCGGACTGTAGGTAGGAAAGGAATCATTTTTCCCTCAAGTCTGAGATCTGGTTCCGCGTTTGTGCGAGACCGATGGACATGTTCTGCTTTTAAATATTTTAAAGCCTCGAGATTCTATCCAGGCAACCACCTGAGCAATTGCACTCAGTAGTTTACGTTGGAACACAACTGGCACCGATGCGTATATCAAGTCGTCAACGTACAGTGACCCATTCACGGAGGGAGGGATCGCCCCCGTGATCCCATTGATGGCCATCGCGAATAGAGTATACGACAAGGACGCTACCATGGGGGACCCCCTCATCTTGGGTATGTATGTCCGAAAGCTGATTGCCGATTTTGGCCCGAAAGACTCTCCGACGGAGGAAGTTCCGGATGAAAAATGCTTTGTGACCCCGGAGTCCCATCCGGTGGATCGCTCGGAGGAGGCCACAACGCCAGGTTGCATCATATGCCTCCTCAATGTCAAAAAAACGCAAACAGTGTGTTGCCTGCGGTCCAAGGCCCCTTGGATATCAGTCACAACGCGTAATAATGCGTCCGGCGCTGATAACATCTTTCGAAAACCGAATTGTAATGGGGAGAGAAGTGAGTTCGCTTCTAGGTGCAGAATCAGTCGAGCATTCACTATCTTCTCCAGAACCTTCGCTGCACACGAGGTGAGGGCTATAGAGCGGTAGCTGGTCAATTCATCGGTTGGCTTACCAAATTTTTTGGAAAGAGAGAATCACTGCCTCCCTACACCGGTCGGGATAGGAGTGGGTAGACCAGTCTGAGTTATAATATGACACAAGTAGGAGAGTGCAGAGGGATGTAGGTGCCGGAGCATCTCGTAGGAGATTTGATCTCCACCAGGAGCAGAAAGGTTGGAGGTGCGAATTGCACCAAGGATTTCGCGTACCATGATGGGTACATTGTAAGGTATAAGGAAATTTATGGAGAAGTCCAGATCATTTTGTTCTGCAGTACGCTTTGTGATACGGAATGCCGGGCTGTACCCAGAATCCGAGCTGACGGAGGAGTAATGTGTTGCAAGGAGTTCAGAGACTTCTTGCGGACCGGTGTAGGTCGTTCCCATCATCCTTAGGGTTGGGGAGGGGGAAGAACAGTACTTTCCAGCATTTTTCGTAAGCGGGACCACACTTTAGACATGGGTTTGTTCACATTAATGGACGATACGAAATTTTGCCATGATTTTCTTCAAGACACGGAGCATGTATTTAGTGTTTTTGCAGTTTCTCGACTAAACGTAATTTTATCTGCTACTGCTTTGGTGCGCCGGTATCGATTGAATGCACGCTTCCTTTACCGTTTTGCTATTTCACACAGGTCACTCCACCAGGGTGTCCTAATTTTACGTGGCGTTCCCTTGTTTATAGGGATGCTGCGATCTGCAGCGTGAAGGAGAGTACTATTAAAGTTTTCTACCATCTCGTCAAAGGATATATCCTGAGGTGGGAAAGGTGTTGTTTTATAAGCAGTGAGCGATTGCCAGTAAGCTTTACGCATTATGTGTCGGCAAGCGGTAGAAGTATCTTCAGGATGGAAAAGTGGTGATGGTGATTGGGAAGTGGTCACTCACGTAGGCTCCTCCAGCACTTACCAGGCAAGGTCTGGGAAGATGTTTGGGGAGAAGAAGGATAAGTAAATAGCCGAAAACGAGGCTGTCTGGGTATGGAAGTGAGTCTGTTCTCCAGTATCAAGGAGCGCAATATCAGAAGACAAAAAAATGCTTCGACGTGCCCTCTACGTCCATCAGCTGTGTCTCCCCCTCAGAGGGGGTGTTTAGCATTAAGGTCACCTACAAGAAGGTAGGGGGCAGGAAGTTGACCAACCAGGTTAGTAAGAAGTGCGCATGAAATTAGTTCATTCGGGGAAATATATAGGTTGCAAATAGTAACGGCGTTTGAGGTCCACTCTGTGGGCCTGAGCTTGCAAAGTTGTTTGTAGAGGGATTGAAGTGCAAGTGATTGCTTGATTTACTTTTGTAGCCAGGCCAGTGCCCGGTCGAGCATCGGCAGTGGGCGAGGTGAAGTGGGCTTTATACCCAATGGGAAAAGATGGTTTGTCTAGCTCTAGGAGAGTTTCCTGGAGACAAACTACCATTGAATTATAGGTTTGGGTTAGTTTCAAAAGTTCAGCTTAGTATGCACGGTATCCTCTAATGTTCCATTGAAGAACGAGGGTATCGGACATAAGGGATTAAGTTAGAAAATTCAAGGTCAAGGCTTGAGTTGATAAGATACAGACACAAGGCCGCATCCCCCAGAAAGGGGGGCCGGCCGACGGCAAGGCGCACCTCACACCCTCATACGCTCACACTCACACAAATTAGCCCTTTTGTGCTAAAGGGTCCGGCCGGTAGCCCCTCAACTTACACTCTGGGTCCCGAGTGCAGTCCGAGGAACCGTCGTCTGCAGCAGGGCCCGACAGTTTTCACTGGTTTACCCCCGTCGCGTCATAATGACCGAGCCCCCCCCCACCCACGACCATCCCGACAGCAGGATGCCAAGGCCGGGAAAACACATCAGAGCAGCGTCAAAATCAACCATTCACAATCATTCTCCACTCACGCCTGTTCATTGCACGCTCTCTCGCCACCTCCACATTCAT
>SDVV010016622.1:0-14199 GCA_016164225.1 Gammarus roeselii
TACACAAACTGCTAGAGATTGGTAAAACAATAGAGCTAAGTGGACAGATTTGATATGAATGAAGCTTAAATAAATGAAAAAAGGCCTTACATAAGCATGTAAACCAGAAAAAAATATAATTATTGGTTAGATTAGGTTAGGATAGGTTAAGATGGGTTAGATTTACTGGCATCTTCACAAACCTTTAGTGAAAAACGCTAGAGTGGTTATTGTGAGTGCTCGAATAAGTCAGATATTCTGACTTGGAACGAAATCTCATGACAAAATCTGAATTAATTAATAATTTCTAAGTGTGCAAACTGCAAACGGATCACAATTATTTATATGTCCAACCTGCGAGAAAAGGCGTCTTGTAAGGACATGCGAGCGGATAACATAATTGAGATGTACACTAAGCTAATGAAAATTTTTAGCACTAACACTCTACACAAATCCGGTACTGATTCTCCAAGACGACTTGGAACCGGACCCAAATCCAATGTCGAGAGGTAAAAAACTTGCCAATATCTTGTACCACTACATCCAGATAAGCTAATTTATAAGCAATATTCCATGAAATTAGGCGAAATTTTTACCTAACACAGATATATTCCTATTATAACCAATCAAAACATGCAACCACAACTATAAAATATCTAAATAGGATTCTCTACTCTACCCTAACCGACAATGATTAACTTTTATGTATGGTGTATCCTACCACACCCAGATGATAAATCCTACTCCGATATCCCACGTGATCTGGTTCATGACTAAGATCGTATACTGACATAACAGCCATACCGAAAAATCTGGAATTTAAAACAAACACTGAGTTCATGCATAATATAGTAATAAAACTACGATATACGTTCAAATCTATAACAAATTCCTAGACCTAACTGATGCCATGCCTCTAGTAGGATAAAATCAAAGCCCACTCTGGAATAACAACGAGCTCTACAATGCTTTACTAGGTCCCTTCTCAGCAATTTACCACTGATATATAGTAAGTTTAGAGGTAACACCCAGTCATGGAACAATACCTCAGACATACCATGCATCTGTTTAGTCCATCATCTCTGAACAACGTCGAGCAAAGTCACATCCTGGACATAACCAAGAATCTATACACAGGTATAGTGGTTAAGAAGGGGCCTGACATGAGTCTCAAAGAGTGTGGCAAAAAATGCTGGACTTCTGTTCACTGACGACGTAAGTAAATCACTACAACGATCAGCAGCTTGTCAGATAACCTCCTTAACAAACCCATGAAACTTAAGACCGCCATCCACATAAACATACAAATTCACGTCGAACTTGGACGAACTCCAACTGACCACTAAAGAGTGTAAGCCGCCCCTACACCAGGACCCATCCATCCAGTAAATCGTCTTCTAAAACGTTAAACTATACACTTGTTATGGTTCAATGACGAAATTCCACAAAGATGCAGTACGGATTTACACCTCTTAAACATACGTTCCTATGATTATCGTGGAAAAAAATCGTACAACACTAATAAAATAACTACGTAATTCTCTACTCTGCTCTAATTCACATTAAAAATTGTAATACACTAGGGTATCCATTATAATAAATCAGTCTACTTATACAAACAGGTATATACACAACGACCTTTGGCCAAGGGGACTCCTTTAACTCCTCCTAAATATTGAAGTATGGTCCTACACTACACATACAATAAAGTAACAACAACAAGACCAAGTTTGTAACAAGTGGAATCTTTTGATATTTATGATATCCAAGTCAAACAATGTACCAGGATGCAAGAAGAAATATGAAACACTAAAAATATACAACATCTAACTAAATTATACCTGAAATAGTGTTCTACATTACAGATACAACCGTAATATATCCTAATATTTCTATATTTGTATAAAATAGCCAATACCTTGCATCGAAGATTGAAACTGTACAGAGAATATACAAAAGTAAATGAAATACACTAAAACGGTCATGATATAATAAAAAAACATGACGCAATAACCGACCAATTATGCCAGAAATAGTGTGCTACATGGGCAATGCAACCTAAAATATCATAAAAATTCGCATAACTGTGTGAGATAACTATTCAAATTCCAAGAAACACTACAAATTTAACATATATCAACCGATCATTACTATGTATACATAATACAATATAAAAAGTTACAATAAATCCATATCGTCCTGCTACTCTCGCTATTGGAACACCGCGTCAATGGAACACCGATATATCTGGTTCAAAACTGGATAATGAGTTATGGAAAATACAAAATCTCGTTACAAAGCTACTGCATCCTAAGAAATATATACATCAACTCGCAAACTGTCAAACTAATATACCATACTATTCCTATATATATTATATACATATGAAATATATAGATGTATAACACAAAACGTTGCCTTAATTCAATATCAGGCTGGTACCAAGGACCCAACCGCTAAGAATGAGTCCATTATACTGATCTTTATATGGATTTAACTTGGAAGAGCAATCTCACCTACTTTTCCAAAGCGAGAGTATTAACACAAAATGCTTCCATTGACAAAGACAATCCTTTTCACACTGACCAAATAATTTGCATTTTGAAAATAATCCATAACGGGTTCTCTCTCCTTTTGAAGGAATGTTCTAGTATGCTGTTAATTTTTGTATTATCTTCTGTGTCCGACATCTCAACGCCAGAGAAAACGAAAGAAGGAGTTACTGCCAAAGTAACTACAGCAGAGCTCAAGGGTACTGGTAATACAACCGCAGAAAAGTAACATTAAACTAATAAAATTTATGCCTGGTGTAAATTGATCAACAGCGAACGACGTAGGAATGATACTCAGGTTGATAAATTCATCATGAACGTGTCGGAAAATCAACATTCGTGTAGGAACGTGTAGAGTTTCTTCAGCCTATAATACTGCATGCGAATTATTAGTAAATGTTAAATTTATTATTAATAAAAAATTATCTTTTAAAGGTATGTTATCAATGCCTCTAAACATGACATGTAATAAAATTGCAATACAAAATGCCCAGCATTGAAATGCGAATACCTAAGGTAACTTATATGTAAAAATATATGTAAGCGTTCTATTTATATAACCTTTTAACTTATAAACCTATTATCATATATTACCTATTACCATATGTAACCTATTAACATATATTTATATAAGCTGTCCGTCCGTCCGAATGAGTCATTCACCTCCGTTCCCTTCGCGCCGCCCGCGTTCAGCCGCTGACTCCGGTCAACCCATGCCCCATCGCTAATTAGGCTGTATCTACATACCTTCACTAATTTGCATTTGGCATCCTTATACACTACTTTCAAATGAGTATTCCTACGAGAGCTTTAGGAGTGATTGAAACGAATATTCCTACGTGAGCGTTAGGAGTGCTTGAAACGAGTATTCCAACGAGAGCGTTTGGAGTGCTTGAAACGAGTATTCCTACGAGAGCGTTAGGAGTGCTTGAAACTAGTATTCTTACAAGAGCGTTAGGAGTGTTTGAAACGAGTATTCTTACAAGAGCGTGAGGAGAGCCTAAAACGAGTATTCCTACGAAAGCGTTAGGAGTGCTCTTTGCTGAGCTTGCAACTGTCGTCAACCGTCTTTTGCCTTGTTATTGCCTGTTGCTTCTAGGCTGCCCCTCGCTGTTGCCATATGCAGCTCTGCGGTGGTGACGGGATGGAGTTGGTACTATCTGTGTACGTGCGAGCTCAGGCATCGAAGGAGGCAGTGGGCGACAGTAGCTTGCCCCCCCCATGCTACCCCATGTCGCCCACAGCCTCCGATGCAAAAGTAACCGATGCAAAATGGAATACACGGATACGATTCAGACATTAAACAACACACAAAAAAATGTGTTCTGATTTACCTACAGCTATATGATTTATTATAATTCTAACTCTGAGTGAAACACTGCAAGCTTATGACAAACAGATGAAGACAGAAGAGGCAGTACCGCACCGGTAGCAACAAAACAAACAACCGCACAATTCCACTAACATCCACAGAACGAAGTTTTCTCGGTAACCGTGATGGTTTTGCCGGTGCAGTTGTTACCATGGGGTAGTCAATACTTGAATAATAACACGTACGTCTGCCCCGTGGGCTAAAACTACGTACCTACGTACCCTAGAATACTAAGGTATGTTTGCCTCGCGGGTTAGAAGCACGTACTTTTGAACCGCGGGTTGGCAACACGCGAAATTGAGTTAGGTTGGCTAGGGTAGGAAAGGCACCAATATGCTCGGAAACGGAGCAAAGCGGAGCGAAGCGACTACCCCATGGTATCGAGCAGCAGCATGATGGGTCCGGCAGTTCACGTTTTAATTGCGGACCATGCTCTAAATTTTCAATCATAAAACACTTAGCTAATTTTACGAACCACTTCAATTTACAGCTACATCAATGAGGTTTAAAAAATGTGTTGTTTTTCTTTTATCAGCAATGAGGTCTATAAATCCATTGTAAATTTACTCCACAAGTTTTAAAACAACATAATCATCTCTCCATCAGCGCCACCAGCAAAATTCTAGGCAAGTTTTATGTCGACCATTTCTGCTGGGCGATGCTTCTCCATGGATATTCAACAATGTATTTCTCTCCCATATCTTCCACAATGCTTATTTCTGGGTTGGCGAAGTGAACATGCTTGATAGCTCTTTTCTTCCGGAGATTTTATAAAAAAAAATCAGGTCTCTAGTCAACCGCTTTTTTCTTCCTAAATTTTCATGATGTTCAAAATTTATGTCCATTTATCTTAAGTCATTCAGTTTTCCCACAACAGGAGCGATTAAGCAGGGTCGCTTGAAACCGCAAATGATCGTAAAGGTATATAGCTCGTGTCGAGTGATTATATTACTGTTTGAGTAAGGTATCCATTGTGCTTACCAGTCAAAATTATGTAAAATATACAAATGGAGTGGAAGATGTAATTAAAATAAAAAAATTACGAATTATTTGGAGCAAACATTTCGGAAAAAAATGTTATAAATCATAAAGCACGTTCGAATAATGCTTCATATTCAATCTTGCTTCTCTTTCACCTAAAGTCATCTAAGAAAAATCAGGACTCCACTCTGAAAGTTTTGAAGTTGGAGCGGACCGTTAAAGAAAAATAGAATTTCGTTCGGGGAAACCTGCATAAAGCTCGCCCACAGCATATATCGCTTAACGATATATTGTTTGACATATAGCTGGTCAACAGCATATATCGTGAAACGATATATTGTTTATCATATAGCTGATCAATAGCATATGTCGTCCACCGATATATTGTTACGACTTGCTGTCATTTTAATGCGGAATAGACATATCGTTTTGGTACGGTACTTATTGCAAGCAGGTTCGGTAGAGCTCTTCTTCCCATCCACTGCCACCATCTTTGTCCCAGTACACGCTGCTCCCAAACCATCATTTTTTATTCACCATCCTCTTCATTTGATGTCTCTGTGCAATCGCTGCTTCCTAGCAATCACTTTTTACTCACCATCCTCGTCTGTCAATGTATCAGTGCAGTTGAATATTCCTTGTCCTGCACTCGTAACTGCTGCAACACAAACTGTGTACTTCGAGAAAGGTGTTAGTCCGGTCAAGGAGAGCTCCTCTGTCACTACTGTTGCAGAGTTATAGTGCGTATCGTTGCTCCCCCACTGAGCAGTGCCGTTATATGTGACGTTGTAGTTAGTGACTTCACATCTGGTGTTCGGCGGACTCCATGAAAGTGTCATAGTTTTGGAGGTCACATCTGAGACACTCACATCGTCGACCGCGGGAGGAACTGCAATTTTGATATGAATAGTGACATGGATGCACCAAGCAACAAAACACCTTAATAATGTGGTTATATCTGTTAAATATTTTTTCTGACTTTATCGTCCAATTTTTTACCCTTAACTATTTCATTTTTGAAATTGATCACTGCATCTTCAGCGGAGGTATTGTGTGAAATTGAAAATTTATATCTAGACAACGTAAAACAATTGCTTGAATGCAATTGAGACAAAACTGTAATAAAACAATACTTTATGTAAGTGCACGGCCTTTTCCATGACACATATGTGTTCATGCAATGCAAGTATACAGGTGTATAAAGACCAAAACATTTACCATAATGATTCGATACATTTCTTTATGGAAAGATTAACAGATTTACTGCTCAAAAGATGCATACATTCATGCATTTTTTCGTGTCAGGACAGAAGCTAGCCGATTTGAACAAATATTTAATTTACTACTCTAACATTGAAAGTGAAGAAAAATAATCCATAGAAATTTAGGCCATCAATCGATGGAGATAATTCCAAACAATCAATCTATCGAAATTCAAGCAATCAGTCAATCCATAGGAATTCGAACAAACAAGCAATCTATAGAAATTCGAACCATCACTCGTACTGAAATTGTAGTTAGTGTCACATCCCATTCAAAAAGCATTACCTTCTTCTTTTCTCTAGTGTGCAGGATTATTCTCCCGTATTTGACACAATATCGAATAATTTTCGAAATTAATGATAAATTTATGATCAATCACGAAGAAAACACAACTGATTGCCGCCCTTGATACGCATGCCGGTCCTTGATTTCTCGACTTACAATCTAAAGATGATAATATTTGGAATGATGCCAAGGAATAAAAACGACAGCAATAATGATTTTCTATAATAAATTAGCATCAAAATTGCTCACAACGTTTCTTGAATATAAGCCATGTGAAGAAAATGCATTTGTTCCATTAAATTACCCCTGAATACGAACACTGCAATGCATTGCGGTGCACTTTTTTCACTAACTGATATTTAGTTATTTTTCGTGAATGAATTATTAAACGTGAACTGCAACATAAATGCTCCATTTGAGCCAAAAACTTAACAGATAAGGAAGCATCGCTGGAGTGGTGGAACCAATTTCTTTCAAGGAGAAGAGACCTTGCATCCCAAGCGGCTGGACTAAATTTTTTAATCTTCGTTCGATATACAATTCGAATAAAAAGAGGGCATGACGCCTCCTCGCCCTGCATTACAACAATAGGAAAATACACAGCAGGCTATAAAAAAGGGGATTGGGACGTAATCGACCGTGGTATCTCACTTTCATCAGCCGTGGTCCGGGAGATGTTTATCTTTGATCCTTCTCCAATGGAAGTGCTGGCGGTTACCGTCACAGAGTACGTGATGCAGGAAATCAGCCCCTCGATGTTGTATAGGGTGTCGTTGGTGGCTTTTGTTTCAAAATCCGTTCCACCATCCGACCAAGTCACGTAATAATGAAGTAGAATGCCGTTGTGATCCTTCGGCTCGTCCCATGAAACAAGAATACTTGTCTCCGTAGAGTTATTGACCTTCAAGTTCGTTGGCTCGGATGGAACTGGAAAGATTAACGAACAGTCAACGACGAATAATTACCATTATTAGTGGTCAAATTTACTGATAAAACGCATGATTGTGGAGTCAAAATACTGCATCAACTCTAAAATTGATCATGCTGTAATGAAGTCTTTATGACCTTATTGTCATGATTCCTTTTTCCATTTCGGTTTGTATACAAAATAAGTCATGAAAGCATAAATGCAGAATAAAATTTGTGTAGTCTACTTCAAACGTGCCCTCCAAATCGAAAGTGAAACCTCATATATCTGTTGTTATATCAACACAACTTACCATCTTCCTTCGTCTCCACAAGCTGTTCCAAGCACTCCTCAGTTCCATTCAAGTTGCTGACAACCGCACATATCGTCTAACGATATATTGTTTAGCATATAGCTGGCCGACAGCATATATCGTCCAGCGATATATTGTTTAGCATATAGCTGGCCGACAGCATATATCGTCCAGCGATATATTGTTTAGCATATAGTTGGCCAACAGCATATATCGTCCAGCGATATTTTGTTCAGCATATAGCTGGCCAACAGCATAAATCGTCCAACGATATATTGTTTAGCATATAGCTGGCCAATATCATACATCGTCCAACCATACATTGTTTAGCTTGTAGCTGGTCAACATCATATATCGTCCAACAATATATTGTTTAGCATATATCTGGTCAACCGCAAGTATCGTCCAACAATATTTTGTTCAGCTTGTAGCTGGTCGACAGCATATATCGTCCAACGATATATTGTTTAGCATATCTATTCAACAGCCTATATCGTCCAACTATATATTGTTTAGCATATAGCTAGTCAACAGCATATATCGTCCAACTATATATTGTTTAGCAAATAGCTGGTCAACAGCATATATCGTCCACCAATATATTGTTTAGCGTATGTTGGCCAACAGCATATATCGTCCAGCGATATATTGTTTAACATATATCTAGTCAACAGCATGCATCTTCCAACGATATATTGTTTAGCAAATAGCTAGTAAACAGCATATATCGTCCAACAATACATTGTTTGGCTTGTAGGTGGTCAACAGCATATATCGTCCAACAATATCTTGTTTAGCATATATCTGGTCAACAGCAGGTATCATCCAACGATATATTGTTTAGAATGTAGCTGATCAACAGCATATATCGTCCAACGATATATTGTTTAACATATATCTGGTCAACCGCAGGTATCCCCCAATGATATATTGTTTAGAATGTAGCTGATCAACAGTATATATCGTCCAACAATATATTCTTTAGCATATATCTGGTCAACCGCAGGTATCGTCCAGAGATATATTGTTTAGCATGTAACGGGTCAACAGTTTATGGCAGGCCAACAACATCTATCGTCCAAAGTTGGTCAGACAAATGGTCATACAAAAAAGAGGGTTTCACAGGGACTAGACATATCGTTTTGCGACGGTGCATATCGTATGTAGGTTTGGAAGAGGCCCACTTACCATCACTGCCATCTGTGTCCCAGTACACACTGCTCCCTAACAATCATTCATTACTCGCCATCCTATTCATTCAATGCCTCTGTGCAGTTGCTGGCTCCCTACCCTTTACGTTTTACTCACCATCCTCGTCTGTCGATGTCTCAGTGCAGTTGAATATTCCTTGTCCTGCACTCGTAACTGCTGCAACACAAACTGTGTACTTCGAGAAAGGTGTTAGTCCGGTCAAGGAGAGCTCCTCTGTCTCTCCTGTTGTGGAGTTATAGTGCGTCTCGTTGCTCCCCCACTGAGCAGTGCCGTTATATGTGACGGTGTAGTTAGTGACATTACAGACGGTATCAGGGGGACTCCACGAGAGATTAATGGTTCGAGCGCTCTCATCCAAAACTTCCACGTAGTCGACCGAAGGAGGAACTGGAAGGATGGGTAGAAATACAATCGATTGACATATGTACTGCCCATTAAGTGTAAGATTTAAACTGGGTTTTATTGTGTTATTTTACATCCAATGTCTTCATAAGCAAATAAAAATATTTATTGATGTATGTATCAGTATTAATATATAACTTACCCTCCACCAAGGTGCTGATACTTTGCTCACTCTCCGGCCCAAAGTCAACTGATGTGCTCGCTGCCACCCTCACAGTAACGTTGACGCAGGCCGGCAGATCAGCGATTGTGTGTTCTGAGTCTTCAACATAAGTGCTTCCATCAACACCTGGATCACCGAGCCAAGAAATGCTGTAGTTATGAAGGACTCCGTTCTCCTCGTCCGGCTTATCCCAATTGACAGCAATGCTGTTGACGGCTGGAGTTAATTGTAAGTTTCGGGGCTCTGATGGTTCTGTAAGCAAGACAAGAGACAAGTTTAGTGCATTTTCAATACCAAACTACATGAATGCTGGGTACTGCTGATGTGTCCGTCAGCAATCAAATTATCAAACCCAAGCATTCCGAAACATGACCCATGCCAACGTTCACAAATCAAATGGTAAAGTAATAAAGAAATCCATTGCGTTTGCAGCCGCCTACCTTAATACTGAGCAACTGATATACAAATGAATTCACAGGACAAAATTCTGTGAAACCAATATACTAGGTGAGCTTTGGCGACCTAATGGAGGAGTCAAGCCCATCAATGTATTAGCTTCATCTTGCAACTGTAGAAAATGAATTCTATATTAGCAAATTCAAATTCAATCATTAAAGCAACTGTTTTGTAAAGTTGGGTCTGATGATGTTAGTCCCGGTGGACAAATCGTGCAAACATGTCTTGGTAATTATGAACTATGATGTTTTGAAGCCACCGCTTACCACATACGCATATTTCTCTTTATTCTGAAGCAAATACTAAATACTTTTGAATACTTTCATGCCCAGCCTCACTTCTCAAAGGATAATGTTCAAGGATAATTCCTAATAAATATTAGGCAAATTTTCATTATATTTCATTTTTGAAATGCGTAAAGACGCACGTCAAAATTTATTTTCGATATCAATATGGTGAATGATTTACACAGAATTAAACACTAACTTTTTTCCTCATCTTCGCACCCAATCCTCTACCGTCTGTGTCTGAGTGCAATTTCTTCCTTCTCCTACTCAACATATATATCACTCGCCATCCATAGTTGGCTTTTCGAAATTTGTTGTTTTGTTCGATCTGCTGTTATTGGGAATTCAATACTATGCTGCTCACCAATTCACTTTAACTTTTACCAGTTCTTCTAGCCGTTCTCCAGGCAATGTAAACAAGATCCGATATGTTGGGCTCTTTAGCTGGTTCTTCCACGCATTGTTTTAGGTTGTTATAATTGACAAGCCTTAATAATCTACCACTCCGAAATCCAGCTCCCATAGTGGTCCAATTGATATCAGGAAGGTAGAAGTCCCTCATCGAGATACTCTCACGAGAAGAGAAGATGATGTTGTCAAAATCGTCATATAGAGCATCTTCTTCCTCTACATATATTATAGGACTTCGGTAGGCTAGTAAAATTTTAGTATTATCTCTTCAGAAGGCAAAATGTCGACCTGGAATATCTCATAAGTTGTTGCTTCTATTGCCTGACAAAGAAATGAGGTGCTGTCCCTCCTCTCCTCTTGCTTGGAGAGGGCTTGTCTACATTGAAGGTTCTGAGTCCTTGGTGGCATATTTCCACCAGAAGATATCGGTCATTCATGTCCAGCCACGATTCGTCGACTCCAACAATATCATAGTCGTTCGTTTTCACAATAGTTTGGAGAAGATCCATCTTGGGAATTCGTGAGCGCACATTTCCTAGTAAAACTTTCCTTTTTTCTCTCATATTAGTTATGTCTGACATGTCTTCTGTTGAGATGGGCTGAGCGCCACTCAATTTGCCACCCTAATTAAATGCATCTGCTGCCCAGTATAATAATTTTGTAATACCGGATTTTGCCTTCGTAGTTCATTGAGTTCTTGTCGCATGTTTTGTTCGTTTAGGTCCCAGTTTAAATGTTTCCGTTTGTTTCTAGAGTGACGTCGCTTCCCAATCTTCTTGCAATAGTCTTCGTGGACAGTCTCTTTTTTAAAATATTTTTCTAATTCATTACTGAGAAGAATTTCGAACTATTTATTTGCCGGGGGCATTGAGATACCTTCCGTCGCGCTGGAATAATTCCGGTCTTCCTTCAAAAACAGGTTCGGTATTTCCATAGCATTGGTCTTCTTCGTTGACTTTTTTTTTCTGCAGCACGATTGATGTACTCAATCCTGTCATAGATCTCGTTATTGACGTCTATCCTACACAAAATGCCCGTATTTATACCATTATTGTCGCTTTTATTTTGTATCGCTTGCATAAAGTTGTTGTATTTCTCCAAATTCGCTTCCGAACGAAATAGATGGTCAGGCTTGTAGACTTGCAGGTTCTCTATTCCTACTTGGACCCTGATAAAGTCGTTCGTGTTGGTGCCCAGTTTATTAACTTGGTTGGTGAGCGTGTGCAGTTTAGCACCGGGACGACAGAGCTCTTTCTCATTCGTTTCCGCTTTTTAAACTCATTGTCTTGATATTTCACGATTCTATCGCCAACTACTAAGCCCTCTGAATCAATCCTGTCCTGTTTGAGAGCGTCATGAAAGTTGTTGATTTTGAAGTCATTTCCTGCTGTGTTATGTCACAGTTTCCCCTGCTCAACTTTCTCTATCATTTGTCCTCACTCAGTCACCTCTTTGCTGAGCCTGCAACTGTCGTCAACCGTCATTTGCCTAGTTGATGCCTGTCGTTCTAAGCCTAGTACTTCCAGACTGCCCCTCGTTGTTGCAATATGCAGCTCTGCGGTGGTTACGGGATGGAGTTGGTATTATCTGTGTACGTGCGAGCTCTGGCATGGAAGAAGGCAGTGGGCGACGAGGGTTAGCTTGCCCCCCATGCTACCCCTGTCGCCCACTGCCTCCGATGCAATGGAATACACGGATATGATTCAGACATTAGACAACACACACAACAATTGGGATCTGATTCACCTACAGCTAAATGGTTAATTATAATTCTAACTCTGAGTGAAACACTGCAAGCTTATGACAAACAGATGAAGATAGGAGAGGCAGTACCGCACCGATAGCAACAAAACAAACAACCGCACAATTCTACTAACATCCACAAAACGAAGTTTTCTCGGTAACCGAAATGGTTTTGGTAGTGCAGTTGTTACCATGGGGTAGTCAGTATACAAATAATAGCACGTACGTCTGCCCCGTAGACCCTAGAATAATACGTATGTTTGCCTCGCGGGTTAGAAACACGTACCTTTAAACCGCGGGTTAGAAACACGCGCCCCTGAGTGACGTTGGCTAGCGTAGGAAAGGCACCAATAATCTCGTAACGGAGCCAAGAGGAGTGAAGCAACTACCCCATGGTATCGAGCTGCAGCATGGTGGGTCCCGCAGTTCATTGCGGACCATACTCTAGATTTTCAATACTAAAACGTTTAACTAATTTTACGAACCACTTCAATTTACAGCAATTTCAATGAGGTTTAAAAAATGTGTAGCTGCTACTTTATGAACAATGAGGTCTTTAAATCCAAAATAAATTTACTCCACAAGTTTTAAAACTACATAATCATAACTCCATCAGCGCCACCAACAAAATTCAAGGCAAGTTTTATGTCGACCATTTCTGCTGGACGATGCTTCTCTATGGATATTTTAACAATGTATTTCTCTCCCATATTTTCCACAACGCTTATTTCTGGATTGGCGAACTGAACTTGCTTGATGGCTCTTTTCTTCCGCAGATTTTATAAACTCTTTCAGTTCTCTAGTCAATCGCTTTTTTCTTCCTGAATTTTCGTGATTTCCAAAATTACGTTCATTCATCTTAATTCATTTAGTTTTCCCACAACAAGAGCGATTATGAAGGGTAGGTTGAAACCACAAATGATCGTACAGGTGAATAGCTCGTGACGAGTGATTATATTATTGTTTGAGTAAGGTATCCATTGTGTTTACCAGCCAAAATTAGGCAAAATATACAAATTGAGTGGAAGATGTAACGGAAATAAAAATTACACGAAAAAATTGGAGGGAACACCTCGATAAAAAAATGTTATCAATCATAAAGCGCCTATAAATATCGCTTTATATCCAATCTTGCTTCTCTTCCATCTAAAGTGGTCGGAAAAAAATCAGGACTCCACTCTGAAAGCTTTGAAGTTGGAGCGGACCGTTAAATAAAAATAAAATTTCGTTCGTGGAAACCTGCATAAAGCTCGCCCACAGCATATATCGTTTAACGATATATTGTTCATCATATAGCTGGTCAATAGCATATGTCGTCCACCGATATATTGTTACGACTTGCTGTCATATTCATAAGGAATAGACGCATAGTTTTGGCTCGGTACATTTCGTGTGAGTTGTGGTAGAGCTCTACTTGCCATCCACTGCCATTTGTGTCCCAGTACACGCTGCTCCCCAACCATCATTCATTACTCACCATCCTCTTCATTCGATGTCTCTGTGCAGTGGCTGTTTCCTACCAATCACTTTTTACTCACCATCCTCGTCTGTCAAGGCATCAGTGCAGCTGAATATTCCTTGTCCTGCACTCGTAACTGCTGCAACACAAACTGTGTACTTCGAGAAAGGTGTTAGTCCGGTCAAGGAGAGCTCCTCTGCCACTACTGTTGTAGAGTTATGGTACGTCTCGTTGCTCCCCCACTGAGCAGTGCCGTTATATGTGACGTTGTAGTTAGTGACGTCACAAATGGTGGTCGGGGGACTCCATGAAAGCTTCAGAGTTTCAGAGGTCACTTCTAAGACACTCACGTCGTCGACCGCGGGAGGAACTGTAATTTTGTTATGAATAGTGACAAGGACGCACCAAGCAACA
>SDVV010016623.1:0-14199 GCA_016164225.1 Gammarus roeselii
AGTGACGTTGTTGAGCACAGAGAGCGTGCAAAATGTGTACAGTGACGTTGTTGAGCACAGAGAGCGTGCAAAAGGTGTAAAGTGACGTTGTTGAGCACAGAGAGCGTGCAAAAGGTGTGAAGTGACGTTGTTGAGCACAGAGAGCGTGCAAAATGTGTACAGTGACGTTGTTGAGCACAGAGAGCGTGCAAAAGGTGTAAAGTGACGCTGTTGAGCACAGGGAGCGTGAAAAGGTGTAAAGTGACGCTGTTGAGCACTGAGAGCGTGCAAAAGGTGTGAAGTGACGTTGTTGAGCACAGAAAGCGTGCAAAATGTGTAAAATGACGTTGTTGAGCACAGAGAGCGTGTAAAAGGTGTGAAGTGACGTTGTTGAGCTCCGAAAACGTGCAAAAGGTTTTCATTTTCACATCAACGAAATGGTGATAGACAGGCACGATAAAATGGACTGTAAGATTTGTTTATAAGATTTAAAATCAGTTAACATCAGTTAACTGATTTTCCTGAATTCTACTTGGGATAAAAATAATAATCCGACGTTACTTAACACGTTCGGTCAGATTTAAGTGAAGTGATGTTTTTTCCGCACAGAGAGCGTGCAAACTGTTTTCTTTCTCACTGCAACGAAACGGTAATAGACAGGCAGGGTGAGTGTGAACGCGTAAATAGCGTTCCAATAAAACTGCGGGCTTCACAAGCTTACCGTGTCTATTCAGCAGAGACTATTGTAGCATCGCATGCACATGCTGGTCCCTTGCAGCGCAGGCAACACAAGCTTACCGTGTCTATTCAGCAGAGACTATTGCAGCATCGCATGCACATGCTGGTCCCTTGCAACGCAGGCAACACAAGCTTACCGTGTCTATTCAGCAGAGACTATTGCAGCATCGCATGCACATGCTGGTCCATTGCAGCGCCGGCAACACAAGCTTACCGTGTCTATTCAGCAGAGACTATTGCAGCATCGCATGCACATGCTGGTCCCTTGAAGCGCCGGCAACACAAGCTTACCGTGTCTATTCAACAGAGACTATTGCAGCATCGCATGCACATGCTGGTCCCTTGCAGTGCCGGCAACACAAGCTTACCGTGTCTATTCAGCAGAGACTATTGCAGCATCGCATGCACATGCTGGTCCCTTGCAGCGCCAGCAACACAAGCTTACCGTGTCAATTCATCAGAGACTATTGCAGCATTGCATGCACATGCAGGTCCCTTGCAGCGCAGGCAACACAAGCTTGCCGTGTCTATTCAGCAGAGACTATTGCAGCATCGCATGTACATGCTGGTCCCTTGCAGCGCCGGCAACACAAGCTTACCGTGTCTATTCAGCAGAGACTATTGCAGCATCGCATGCACATGCTAATCCCTTGCAGAGCGGGCAACACAAGCTTACCGTGTCTATTCAGCAGAGACTATTGCAGCATCGCATGCACATGCTGATACCTTGCAGCGCCAGCAACACAAGCTTACCGTGTCTATTCAGCAGAGACTATAGCAGCATCGCATGCACATGCTGGTCTCTTTTGTTTGGCACCAGACCGCACAGCTGATCAATGGAGTGCAGAAGCCTAGCATGTGTATACACAATACAAATGTTCCGACAGGCAAATAGATATGGCTTGCTGGAAAAGCTGCACGGCGCTTTGGCCGTTCCACCTGCTATAGCCCCAGCCACAGCGTGTCAGCATATTGTTTTAAGAAGAAAACAACCCACACTAAATTTAACAATTTTTTACCTCTTCTATTGCTATGTAAAATCTGAAATTCGGGTTTCGTAAAAAGTCTAAAGTCTAATTTGACATGCTTCGATCATTGCACCGAAGCACTTGTAGCGTTTGTCTGTTCCTTGACTTCCTTTGGGCATTGAATTCAATCGTTAATGGTGTTCTGTTAAGCAAATTACAAGCCCATGGGGTTCATATGTACGCCTGCTTACAGATTGATAGTTATTTACCTCTTAGGGATCTGTATTTATAGCAACGACTCAAAATCTGATATATTAGCATTAACAGTCGGTGTTCTTCAAGTCAGTCTTTGGCCCTATACTTTCTAATATCTTTAAAAATGAAGTCTCACATGTTGAAATTAAAAAAAAAATTGTTTGCTGACGGTGCTTTCTCCTATGCAAAATTTGAAAATTTTAACCATGCCGTTCTTTTAATTGAATATTTTCAAAAACATTTTTCAACATGGTAAGCACTCATTAATGTAAAATTAAAATGGTTCACGTTATTCTTAGTTATCCGATTACTACCTTTTGTTCTGTTCATGGGTAGAGTGATCGGATATTCTCATATACAGAGGTCGGTTAGATTCTAGATTATGACCTATAATTAGGCTTTGCATTGATCAGGTCAGTCATAAGTTTTTGGTGTAATTCCTTGTGTCAAATTGATAGAAAATCATGTTCACCTCACACGGATCAATGATATCTATAATTTTTTCTTGCGTAATTTTTTTTTGTTTCACCTTGCATGATCGCTATGCTGTTTCCCCAGATACCTTGACACTCTCATCCCGGCAATGTCTACCACGAGAAGTTTCCCAATTTGGTGAATACATCACAATCCACGTAACTGATTTACGTGGATTATGACACATCCACCGCTTTCGTTGGACCTACAAAAATCACTGCATTAGGATCAGTCGAGGCTCACACACCGTTCAGCCCACTCGGCTCGTAAGTAAACTGTAGTGTTATCTACGCCATCAAACTATAGAGTTCTCTAGGTCATTCCTAAAATTATAGTATTATCTACGCAATCTACGCCATCAAACTATAGAGTTCTCTAGGTCATTCCTAAAATTATAGTTTTATCTACGCAATCTACGCCATCAAACTATAGAGTTCTCTAGGTCATTCCTAAAATTATAGTTTTATCTACGCAATCTACGCCATCAAACAATAATGTAACCAACGTCATCAACATTATAGTGTAATCTCAGCTGTCACACTACAGTGTTAACAACGTTAACGCTATTTGACGCTGTAGCTACGTCAAACTAACGTTAACGCTATTTGACGCTGTAGCTACGTCAAACTAACGTTAACGCTATTTGACGCTGTAGCTACGTCAAACTATAGTGCACTCTAGAGAACCTTTACACGCATATTACTGTAGGCCTGCAGTCTTTACTATGCCAGACTCCAGTGGCATCGACATTTTCCACTATGGGCCTAGAGATTGTCGTCGACAATTCATCATCGACACTACGTTACGTCTTGCGCTCACTGCCCAGCACGCGTCACCAAAACGTCCCGACAATCAGCTTCGTCGCGTTAGGTGTAGCAATTCTACTTGAACAATCAAATTAGGCCCCACGTTAAGGCGTTATGCTTTATGCTGACTTAATTCACCTTAAACGGTCTCACGCTCACCACAAAGTTGGTTAAGTTCTCGTTCAAAACGGCGACACAAAAACTGTGAGCAAACGGTTTCCGCCCGCCGCTGAACGGATCAGTCAAAACATTAGTCAATGCCGAGTATCGTGTTACTCCAAACTCAAATAAGTGTCTTATTTATAGTTACGCATCCATGAGAACAGTAAGTTACAGAAGTGCTTTTTTTAAGTCATTCAGATATAATTAAATTGTTTATAGGTCACGTCACATCATCGGCGTTCAGAGTTCACTAACATATCAGCACTGATGAACCTTCATTTTTGGGGTCACGAAATGATCTCATTCAGAGTGACGCCGGCGAACTTTGCCGTGTTGCCTCTTCAACCCCAAATGAGTTTAGCAAAAGGTGACCCGACTTTGAAAAGTTGGGGGGCACACGTGAATCAGAAGAACCTAAGGCGAAACTCCTCTGGGTGCCTCATTTGGAGACCGGCCGCGACTCTCCGGACCCCTACTCTTTACACATCAAAACAACCGTTGAGTACTCCTAATTTTGTGTTTCTGATACAGGTTTTGCTTTATGATCTTGCAGGATTTGTATCATCTATTAGATATTATAGGAATTGACAGAGATTTGAGTGATGGCGTGCACTTGTACTGGCAAACATGTTAATGTTTGATCATCCATTAGATTGGCAATATTGTGTTGAGCCCCGTTGGGCTGAGATCAGATAAGATGTTCACTCGCGTCGATGAGAAGAAGAAGCGTCATACATTAGGGTTGTGTATGTAGTGACCGTTACACTGATTCACAACACACTTCTAGAGGAAGTGGGAGAGAATAATGTGTATGTATTACCGACGTTGCAACTGTGCGGCAAACGTTGGAATGTATGAAACGTTATTCATTGGTAAACATTAGCCTTCTTTACACGCTGGCTTATGTGAAATGTTAACTGTCATAAAACATCACCTATTGTATGACTGGTAATCATTTTTAATTCATATTGGGATTCAATGTATGAACGTTTTTTTGTAAAATCCACTTAGTTTAGCTGCTCTGCTCTGGTTACCAAAACTTAACATTGCGGCGGCAGGCAAATACTTTCATAAAACACGGCGGCAGGCAAATAGTCTCATAGAACACGGTGGCAGGCAAATACTCTCATAGAACACAGCGGCAGGCAAATACTCTCATAGAACACGGCGGCAGGCAGATACTCTCATGAACACGGCGGCAGGCAAATACTCTCATAGAACACGGCGGCAGGCAACTACTCTCATAGAACACGGCGGCAGGCAATTACTCTCATAGAACACAGCGGCAGGCAAATACTCTCATATGACATGGCGGCAGGCAACTACTCTCATAGAACAAGGCGGCAGGCTAATACTCTCATAGAACACGACGGCAGGCAACTACTCTCATAGAACACGGCGGCAGGCAACTACTCTCATAGAACACGGCGGCAGGCTACTACTCTCATAAAGCACGGCAGCAGGCAACTACTCTCATAGAACACGGCGGCAGGCAACTACTCTCATAGAACACGGCGGCAGACAAATACTCTCATAGAACACGGCGGCAGGCAACTACTCTCATAGAACACGGCGGCAGGCTACTACTCTCAAAGAACACGGCGGCAGGCAACTTCTCTCATAGAACACGGCGGCAGGCTACTACTCTCATAGAACACGGCGGCAGGCAAATACTCTCATGGAACACGGCGGCAGGCAACTACTCTCAATTTCACTCCTAATTACCTTCAGAGTGTTAGAGTCGATGTCCTTACAACACATCTCTATCACTAACGTGGAGCACTAGCGAGGAGTAAGGAATTTGCGTTAAACAAGATGGTGCATTGCATGCAGAAGGAAATACTTAGTTGGAAAACGGAACACCAGTAGCTTGACTTGAAAAAGCCATGGTTTACTCTTTAAAATGCACGGAGTAGTTCACTCTTTTCAGCCTTGCGAATGGAAACATAAATGTTCATCAAGGCTTTCTTTACGGGACAGACAACTTTTAGCGCGCAGGAGTTGATGAAGCAGCGGACACGAAGATAAAAGAGCTATTGGTTGCTACAAATGCTATCACGCTGGATCGCTTTGAGAGTAGAAAAAAAATATATATTTTCCGGTATAGCATTCAGCAAAAATAAAAGCGAGCTGTGAACAGTTAGAGCGGCAGCAGTGGCGGGGGGGCAACAGATGGAGCGGCAAGAGCGGCGTGGGACAACAGTTGGAGCGGACACTGCGGCGTGGGGGCAAGAGATGGAGCGGCAAGAGCGGCATGGGACAACAGTTGGAGCGGACACTGCGGCGTGGGGGCAACAGATGGAGCGGCAAGAGCAGCGTGGGACAACAGTTGGAGCGGGCAGTGCGGCGTGGGGGCAACAGATGGAGCGGCAAGAGCGGCGTGAGACAACAGTTGGAGCGGGCAGTGCGGCGTGGGACAACAGATGGAGCGGCAAGAGCGGCGTGGGGGCAACAGATGGAGCGGCAAGAGCGGCGTAGGACAACAGTTGGAGCGGGCAGTGCGGCGTGGGGGCAACAGATGGAGCGGCAAGAGCGGCGTGGGACAACAGTTGGAGCGGCAGCAGTGGCGTGAGGGCAACAGATGGAGCGGCAAGAGCGGCGTGGGACAACAGTTGGAGCGGACACTGGCGTTATGTCGTAACATAAAAGCATCGTATGAAAAGCGAGCCCTCTTCCTTGCGTGTCGGAACATGTTCACTCTCCGAGCACACAAGGCCTTCGTGTGGCCGCCGCCGAGGTCTCTGCGCGTCCATCATCAGCTGTGGGCGCTGGGTCCCAAACATGAATTAAACGTGTGAAGTGCAGCACTGAAGGGACTCCTTTACGCTGCTGAAAGAACTGCAGGATACTGCAACCACAGCTGCATGTGGTGTTAGAATGCTGCTTGCTTTTAAAGGCAGTTCGGCATTACTGAACACCGTAGAGCAGACTGAGCTGGTCCGTATTTCTGCAATCGAGGGAACTTATCATTCGGCATTACTGAGCACTTCGTAGAGCAGACTCAGCTGGTCCGTATTTCTGCAATCGAGGGCATTCCATCTGCTCATAAAGTGCGTCACGTGCCACTCTAAATGTGCAGTGCAAGTAAGGGAATTTTCTAACCCACTCGTGTGTTGCTCTACAATTTACTCATATTAATCTGCATATTTCCATCTGGGCTCTTCAATTTATAGGGTAAAATATGAACTGTTATTAGACGAGACCCAACGAGTTGTGACACATTCCGACGAAGCGGAGGATTGACTGAACTAACGAGGTTACAATGTGAGCTGCTTATAAACTTTCATGTACTTCAGTAATTTTATGTATACTTGTTACGCATATGTTACAGGCTGAGATATCATGGAATACTTTCGATAACCTGTGATTTCTTTTAACTGTTATACATGTATATTAGGGATTAATTTAACGCATACGGTGGTCGGACTGAACTATTGAACAACTTTGATCAATGTCAAGTAATTTTTAAATTAGCTCAATAATAATTTTTCTCGAATTAAATATTTTTCACAATTCTTCTATTTTCCACCAAGAAAAGCTTCAAACTTGGACATGAAGTCGTCAAACACTGCTTGTGAATGAAGACAATATAACCTCTCAGTCATGTACGGATACACATGAAAACATTCATGAAAAATGCTGTCGCGCGGCTTCTCAAACATTTAGGAATTTATCTCTCCCTTCCGTGTTTGATCCCAACCAATCCTGTCAGGCGTCTAATGTTGATGACGTCATCCCAGTCCTGGTCTACTTGATGAGCCTGTGAGACATTTATGATCCTATTATTGTCTCAGGAACGGAGTTGGTGACGAGATTAAGAGCGTCAGGTGACGTCAGCACAATCAGAACGATTGAGGCTGACGTGTACTTAGTTTATACGAGAAAGATTTTTTCAGAGTACTCATTCCATATTGTGTATACTATCAGCCATGTTACAGCTTATGCTCTAGACCGAGACATTATTTGATAAAAGTTCAAACGTGGATGTTTCGAGCAAAGTATATAACAGAAAGTTACATGGAAGGCCTTCATGTAACTGTGTCGTTTCGTGTCTATTCAAAATAGAATTGTTTACTGACGATGCTAGTTCTCGTACACTTCAACTTCTTCAGACACTCTCCTCATCCCCTTTTTGGAGAAGGTACTATATACAGATAAAGTAAACTCTCTAAATTCAAAAAAGTCACATCTTTAGTTCTAAACTACACTCACCCAAGGCATCTCGTCGTGTTGTGTTGACCAAATCCACAACGCGATGACATCGCGCAGCACAGTGTTAGGACGAGGCCCGGATCCCGTGCTCCGACGAGGCCCCGATTCAGTGCTCCGACGAGGCCCCGATCCAGTGCTCCGACGAGGCCCCGATTCAGTGCTCCGACGAGGCCCCGATCCAGTGCTCCGACAAGGCCCCGATCCAAGATGCTCAGGGGACTTCGGCAGCAGCGCAAAGTCCTGTTCGCATCTGGTGTAGTGGAGCCTGTGACCGAGTGAAGAGTTTGTCCCAGTAATTTAAGGTTGCTATTCATTACTAGCCCAGCCTTGATGTGCTGCCCAGTTTGAGGGCTGAGAGCCGCAGTATTGGCCTTCAACTGAAGTTGCCTACTGCTGCACATGCTGTGTTTTTACCGTTCTGACACTGCAGGGTGATGGACTGTTCACCTATTGATTGTCAATACCGTTCTGACACAGCAGAACGATGGACTGTTCACCCAGTGATTGTCAATGCCGTTCTGACACAGCAGGACGATGGACTGTCCCCCCAGTGATTGTCAATACCGTTCTGACACAGCAGGACGATGGACTGCCCCGCCAGTGATTGTCAATACCTTTCTGACACAACAGGACGATGTACTATTCCCCCAGTGGTTGTCAATACCGTTCTGACACAGCAGAACGATGGACTGTCCCCCCAGTGATTGTCAATACCGTTCTGACACAGCAGGGCGATGGACTATTCCCCCAGTGATTGTCAATACCGTTCTGACACAGCAGAACGATGGACTGTCCCCCCAGTGATTGTCAATACCGTTCTGACACAGCAGGACGATGGACTATTCCCCCAGTGATTGTCAATACCGTTTTGACACAGCAGAACGATGGACTGTTCACCCAGTGATTGTCAATACCGTTCTGACACAGCAGGACGATGGACTGTTCACCCAGTGATTGTCAATACCGTTCTGACACAGCAGAACGATGGACTATTCCCCCAGTGATTGTCAATACCGTTCTGACACAGCAGGACGATGGACTGTTCACCCAGTGATTGTCAATACCGTTCTGACACAGCAGGATGATGGACTGTTCCCCCGGTGATTGTCAATACCGTTCTGACACAGCAGGACGATGGACTATTCCCCCAGTGATTGTCAATACCGTTCTGACACAGCAGGACGATGGATTATTCCCCCAGTGATTGTCAATATCGTTCTGACACAGCAGGACGATGGACTGTTCACCCAGTGATTGTCAATACCGTTCTAACACAGCAGGACGAAGGACTGTCCCCCCGGTGATTGTCAATACCGTTCTGACACAGCAGGACGATGGACCGTCCCCCCGGTGATTGTCAATACCGTTCTGACACAGCAGGACGATGGACTGTTCACCCAGTGATTGTCAAGCCGTATTGAAAAGTGTTGATGTTATTAATGTTTACCAAATGATGTGACAAACGGTTCCAAATTATTGGTATAAGGATTTTAAAGTTGTTTTCGGCAATTTCAGTTCTGAAGGGTTTCCAATAAAGTGTTTCTCTAAATCTTTTTCTATCAAAAACCCCTTCGATGTGGGCTTTAGTAAAACTATTGAGATATTTGAAGGCCTATGTGAGCTGACACCTAAGTCGTCAACTTTCTAGTAACATTATCATCAGTTCTTCAAGACGTGAAGCGCATGTCTTGATGCTCACTTCTTCAACATTTTGGTTGCTGTACGTTGAATCTGTTCATTTTTGTTGATAACTCTTGTTAGGTTAGAGGACCACGGTTTATAATTCCTGTTAGGTTAGATCATCACGGCTTATAGTTCCTGTTAGGTTAGAGAACTTCTGTTGATGTTTCCTGTTAGGTTGGAGAACTACGGTCAATACTTCCTGTTAGGATAGAGAACTACGGTTGATATTTCTTGTTAGGTTAGAGAACTACGGTTGATACTTCCTGTTAGGTTAGGGAACTACGGTTGATACTTCCTGTTAGGTTAGAGAACTACAGTTGATACTTCCTGTTAGGTTAGAGAACTACGGTTGATACTTCCTGTTAGGTTAGAAAGCTAAGGTTGATACTTCCTGTTAGGTTATAGAACTACGGTTGATACTTGCTGTTAGTCTAGAGGACCCTGGTGTCACCGCGGTTTCATCTACTACTGCACCAAGTGAAGCTGTTGCGGGAGTGCAGTTCAGTTTCATAGCCCAATATTGTCTTGCTCGCAGTTCGTGTTGGTTCTCTGGTGTGGTC
Organism: Gammarus roeselii; assembly: GCA_016164225.1. Lineage (NCBI taxonomy): Eukaryota > Metazoa > Arthropoda > Malacostraca > Amphipoda > Gammaridae > Gammarus > Gammarus roeselii. Next base: position 9,838 of record SDVV010016623.1, read on the forward strand.
CCGTTTCTTTGTTGTACGAAGTCGTTTCCGGGCCTGGTGATCCGCTTTTTGCTTGTGCACCGACGTTTTCTGGTCGGGTGACATTGTTTCTCGGGTTTGATGTTCCGACTGTTCCTTGCGCACCGCCATTACCAGTTATTTGGGCTCCGTTTGTTTCTTGCCGTAGTCGTTCATGGTCATGTTATAGCTGGATGCCTCGTGTTGAAGTACTTGTCCATCTATTTAATAAGCAGAATGTCGAAATGTGTTATGCCCCATGCATCAAAAAGTCTTTTATTTCCCAGGAGCAGTTTAGGTGTATCTTCAAACACAGCATCCGTGCTGACGTAGGGTAAGCCCCATTGGTGTGCAATGTTTTCCACTGCGTTGCTGACGTACTTGATCTTACTCTAGATTTTCTTCATGTCGTCCATATTTGACAATATGCCCGTAATTTCACAATAGTTTCTTTCGTTTTATATCGTTCTCATGAGGCTTCCGTTACTTTTCTAAAGCAGCTCTTAACGAAATAGCTGTTAAGGTTTTAGTGTCTTGATGTTTTACATTTCAACGTAGACCACGGTTTTGTTCACATTTTCAGTGATCAATGTCTTTGCCTGATTGGTGATTGCCAGGTTGGAAGAACAGTGCCAGGCAGGAAGAACACTTTCATATTTATATTAATTTGTTTGAAATCTTTGTCTTGATGTATGAACTTGCTATCATTTACTAAAACCCCACGGGACGGAAATTTTCCTGCTTTAGAACATCAAAGGTTTTTTTCAGGGTACGAACATCATTTTTTGACCCTGTTCGCTATACCCTGATCTTTGTGCTTCGGGCTCTGTCACGTCACCAACAGTTTCCATCGTAAACCTCCTGTCGATGGTCATATAACCATCGGTTGCCTTTTGATCTTCTGGTATCCCTGGCGTGTCCTGAGTGTCACTCTTAGAGACGGGAGATAAGCGCTCGTGTTATCTCGCTTGTGAATTTTGACAAAGGAGAAAGCGTCGTAGCAATGTGTGGGGACTTGGAGAGGGCTTTTCCTGGATGAATAGGTGCGGCCTGTTAGATAATTTTGTGGAATGGAGGAAGAGTGTTAAATGTCCTGGGGGTAGGTGGAGTGAGAGGCTGGATCAGTTGGGGGTTGTTGACGGAGTAGGCTGGGCCTCGTATCGTGGGGCAGACAGTGAGACTGAGAGGTTGTGAGACCGGGACTTAGTACCCGCCACGTGCCAATGATCGCCTCGTTGCATCTCGCCAGGACCCAAGGTGGTTCCGCTAGAGAGTCTGGGGGTTGGATGGAAATGTCCACTGACTTGTTAGATGAGTTCGTCTATCGGCATTCACCATAAAGTAAATGGCCTGCTGAAGCTTTGCTATTTTGTCCATGTAATTTGAGAACTTGGTCTCTGTTGGAGAACTGCGGAGATAGTAAGTACATTTTCTATGTTTCCCGAGATGTGGTTACCTGCAAATTTTTCAGTCACAAATGTCTCCTTTTGATCGAATCATAGGCATGATGCAGAGTATTTTGGTGTGAAAAATTCTGGTCGTCTGGAGAGGGCTAGAGTATATGGTTTCTGTGCCACAGAGATGGTCTGCTACCATCGGTCTGCTACCATCGGTCCAGTGGTCCAAAGGAGTCCGGCAACAAGATCTCTTGCCAGCTACCTGATCAAAATACTACCGGCTATATTGTAGGAAGGTTTTCAATAGTTATCGTTTAAAATTATTTTAACACTGTCACTTTACACTACTATCAATCAGATCAATTTACCGAAAAACAGGGATCTTGTTTGTCATTTGACAATCAACCACTGAGCCCTATGTTATCGAGACATGCCTCATTTATTAATTGGGTGAGTGATGCTACTGTCGCTGTATTTACCACAACTATAATTACGCTTTTTTTCATCTCTTAATTCCTTGCTCACTGAGGAGCGGACGACACGCGTCCTAGTACGCCGGTGGCTAGAGGTAGACTCAAACCTGATGCAGAGGTGACTCGTCATTCCCTTTTGTCATTGGAGCAGAAGCCGTAATACAATATTTTTGTTGTTGCTTATGCAGCGACAAATTTTCCCAGTTACAATAATGAAGCGATGATGTCAAATAGTATATTACCGCTGAAAACTGCACAAAGAAGAGGACGCAATATACTTTCTCTTGATCCGGTGACCGAATGCTGCTGTCGACAGGATGATTGTAAATTGGGTCATATATTTTGAAAGAAAGGAGCTGGACATTATTGCCAACACTGGCCTGGACATGACTGATGGAAGGCTCTGAGTTAAGTTGGACTATGTTGAAGCCTCCCCTCCTCAACAAGCCCCTGACTTCAGGCTATCTTTAGCGCCCTAAAGCCTTCCTGCTGCAAAGCGCTTCCGAGTCTAGGTCCATCTTTAGGCCTGCTAAAGCCCTGCTGAAGTAACAGGCTGACGACCCCAGGCCCACCTAGTAGTGCTCATGAGCCCTTCTGCCGCAACACGCTCACGCCTTCAAACCTACATTGTAGTGCCCTGGTCTTCACCTACCTTGTAGTGCACGGGGCTCTCGACTCTAAGGCCGTCTTGTGGCGTCCAGGAGCTCTTCTGCCGCATCACGCTCTCGACTCCTTTCCCATCTTGTCGCGCCCTGGAGCTCACTTGCCGGAAAGCTATTAACCTCAGATCCATCTTAATCTTGTAGCGCCCTGGAGCTCACTTGCCGGAAAGCTATTAACCTCAGATCCATCTTAATCTTGTAGCGCCCTGGAGCAGGTTCATCTTGTAGTTCTATAGAGACTTGCTGCCGCAAAACGCATCCGTGTCAACACGGATCTTTCAGCGCCATGGAGCCCTCTTGTCGTGACACGCTCCCAACTCAAGGCCCATCTTGAAGCTCTCAAAACCCCTCCTGCCGCAGCCCATCAAATAGTACCCCGGAGCTCTCTGGCCTTAAACCGCTCCCCACTCCTGGACTATCTAGTATGGCTCTGGAGCTCTTATACTCTGAACGCTCCACAATTCAAGTTCCTCTTGTAGCCTCCTGGAGCACTCCTGCCGATACCCGCTTCCGACTCTCGGCTCGTCTTGAAGTGCCATGGAGCCCGACTGCCGCAACCCTCCTTCAGCCCCGCGCAGGTCCATCTTGTACCGTCATGAAGCCCTCCTACTGCGAAACGCTCCCAACTTCAGGGCCACCTTGTAGCAACTTGCAACCCTACTTCCTCAGCAGGCTCCCAACTCCTGGTCCATCTCGTAGTTCCATGAGCTATTCTACCGCAATACATTCCCGAGTCCAAGCCCATCTGGTAGCGGATAAAAATCTTCCTGCCACAACACGCTCCGCACCCCGGGCCCATCTTATAGCGCTCTGCAGACCTCCGGACTCAACTTGCTCCCGACTCCAAGTCCATCTTGCAGTTCCCCTCAGCCATCCTATTGATACACGCTACGGAATCCCCGACTCTCCTGTTCCGCACTGGAGCTTTTTGCCGCAACATGCTTCCGACACCAGGCCCATCTTGTAGCGGACACGAGCCTGCCTGTTGCTCACGATTCCAGACCAATACTGGTTGATATTTCGCAGAGGCTTCAGCCTGGTTTGGACACAGGTGGGTTCAGAGTGGACAAATTGAATAGCTATATGTTGCGTCTGGTTGTGCATTCTGCCTATCTCTGTCTGCCGGCCCTCCCTGCCTGCCTCTGTCTGCCGGCCCTCCCTGCCTGCCTCTGTCTGCCGGCCCTCCCTGCCTGCCTCTGTCTGCCGACCCTCGCTGCCTGCCTATGTCTGCCGACCCTCGCTGCCTGCCTATGTCTGCCGACCCTCGCTGCCTGCCTCCATCTGTCAACCATGCCTATTCAGGTTGACAGAGGGTCAAACATGCAATACAATTGCCAGTCATCGTTCCCAACTGAATGTTTGAAGATCGGGATTGACCGGGAATCGTTTATTGAATTTCGTTTTTAAGTCAACGATAGTTCTGATACATTTAATTTTTTACAAAATAATGGAACATATTTATATTGCTCAGCATATGTTGCACTTTTTATGCTATCGAGTCGAATGATTCAGAATTCAACCTTTACCCGCTACAGCGCAATACAGCCCTTTGCCCGCTCCAGTGCTGTATGCCCTCTCTATGCCCGCTCTATGATCACTCCAGCGCAATGAAGCCCTTTACCAGCTCACTGTAACGAAGTGAGCTCTATGCCCCCTCTAGGCCCGCTCTATGCCCGCTCCAGCGCAATGAAGCCCTTTACCAGCTCACTGTAACGAAGTGAGCTCTATGCCCCCTCTAGGCCCGCTCTATGCCCGCTCCAGCGCAATGAAGCCCTTTACCAGCTCACAGTAACGAAGTGAGCTCTATGCCCCCTCTAGGCCCGCTCTATGCCC
>SDVV010016624.1:0-14199 GCA_016164225.1 Gammarus roeselii
GATGCTACCTGTACGCACTAGGGTGCGTACATATCTCACTTAATGTTTGAAAAGATTGGAAGCGGAGGTCCGTTTCGAGTAAGCGTTTTTTCTTTTGCGCACCAGCGTGCGTCTGTTATTGCTAAAACTTTCACTTTTTTCTAACGTTGAAAGCGTTGTTTTGTTTTTTCCTCGCACACTTAGGCGTGCGAGCCTGCTTTAATCAATGATCGTCGAGCCCTACGGGGGAGCCTATTATGACTCACGTTGAGGCTCTGGTGGAAATGAGGACCAAATCAAATCAAATCCTCGCAGCCGAAACTCATAATGTTCGAACACCAAGAATTGTAAAGAGGAGACAATACACTCGATTTGACGACCACAACTTATTCAACTACGGCCCTAAATTCCCCGAACACTTGAAAATGACACGATGTCAATGACAGAAGACCGGATATTTGCCCATATAAACTACGAGAAGAACTGGACTCCATGAACGGCCGTCCAATTCTCATCAGCAATGCCAGCGGTGACGACAGCTTCACCATTATAGTAGACCCAAAACTTCAAAGTGACACTATACTCTCCAAAAACAGAATATGCGAAAAGCCTTGCAAAATCATACCACACCCAATTTTTTCCATGAGTTCAGGCCTAATTTATGTTGAGGGTCTCCCGAGTGATGAAGCCGACGAATTCATCACCGGACTCGTCCAATACAAGGAATGTATAGTTCAAGAGAAAATCACACCAAAAATCAAACCAAAAAGAAACACCACCACGGCCCTTCTGCTCAAATTAAATTGCCCACCCCACCTAACTACATAGACATACCTTTCTTTGACGTCAAAACCAAGGTTACATCTTTCGATAGACGTCCGATGCGATGCGATAAATGCCAGAAATACGGACCCACGAGCAGAGATTCACTGTTAGCAAAGATGCTCACACTGTTCTCAAGACTACAACGATAAACATGACGATCTCTTGTCGTGCTCATCCGAAGAATCTCCCTGCTTTTACTGCAAAGTAAACGGCCTCCCTACGGGGCACGGAGAATCCCCCAATGACGAGATTGAGAGGGAGATCCTGCAATACCAACTGAACACAAAGTCGGGCGACGAGAGGCTGCGGCTGCGATTCGCTCCCTCCAGGCTGACCCTCCCACTCGGGAGAGATCAGCATCATTTCCTTCCCACTTCCTCATAACGCTGTAGATAGCGGTGCTAACAAAGTGGCTTCCTCAATGAACCCATTCACCATGATGAACTCAGCAAACAACTGGGAGGCAGACCGATAAACATGAACCGACAGGGAAAGAAGTATCTGGCCTACGTCGTAAATATCGAGCAAAGCAACGCTATACAAAGGATCAACAAAATAGACAAACACAAAGTAACTGTCGAAATACATCCATTCATCAACGTTACAAGACGAATGATATTCACTTCCAACTACACTCTTAAAACTGACCTAAGGGCTTTTGCGGCAGGTTTAGCTAAGGATTACGGAGTCAGCAACGTTTCTCTCGCCAAGTGGATCAAACCACGGAACACCCACACCACCGCATATCAAATCTCTTTCCCAGGACGCGACACACCAGAATTCATAGTAATCCCGGGCGAACAAGGGAAAATAAAAACTTACCCAGTTTCGGTATAGCCTGCAATGTGCAAAAAATGCCTGTGAATACGGCCACGTCATCAAATACTGCCAGTCACACATATCCCAACGCTGTAAGAGGTACGCCGGCGAACATGGCCAAAAGGACTGCACAGCCCGCCAACATGAATGCTACTACCACTGCCGATGCCTCCATGTGGTAGGCGACCGCGACTGCCCAAAAGTACAAGGACCAAAAAACAATGACAATCATACAAAACGACCGCAGAGTCACACGAAAACAAGCTATCCAAATCTTTTACGATGAAAACCCAAACTCCCGTAATTTAAATTATGCCAAAGCAGTTAAATCTACAACTTAGATTACCCCCCTCAGACGACACTCATGTACCGTCAACACAACCTATTATCATGACCCCAACACTCCTCCCCAGTACTAACATAACCACAACTAGCCCAGCGACCGCCCTCGTAATAGAGGCGGGCGCCCCAAGCAACGAATCCACCAGTGCCCAGGAGAGCACTGCGATGGATGCTGCCCCAGTGGACCACGAAGACAGGTCCACTAACACTAAAACCTAAAAGCAAAGGAACGAAGATTCCTCCGACGACGACCGTGGGGTACGCGACGCCCTCTCGCCACAAAACAATAAGATGAGCAACAGCCCACGAACCACGGCTCGCTTTGATCAGTGCGTTGAACGACTACTGACCGTCCTAACAGCGACCACACCCAGCGAGAACCTGAGTGAGGTACACAACCATCAGCTAACATGCCCAACACCAGAGCATCTCACAAGTGAGAACGACCATCGCCTGCGCGAGGACGCGTTGAAAATCTACAACGAAAAACTGATATTCGAAACCTCTGATCGACCATGCATCGCACTCGACTCAAATATCCCAATGACTACTACTCAGCCCATCATAATGTTTAAAAAACCCTCCATAGAAGAGAAATGCGCTCGTTGAAGAAGCAAACACAAAGATCGTACTCCATCGTCTTTCTCCCCCTACAAGAGCACTCACAGCCGAGAACGCAGTGAGTCTAGGAGATCATGTTCTACAGAAAGCGGACGCTCCTGCGAACGCTCTCGATCTAGGAGACCTGCGTCTCATAGACACGAACACCACGAAAGTTACTATAAACCACGCGACCGCTCCAGACCATAAAATCTGAGCGTGAAACCGATCCGAAATGAACAACAACACAATTCTTCAGTGGAATTGCCAGAGACTTGAAAGCAAAAAAGATGAATTAGTATCGCTAATCTCAGCCCATAAACCTTTGGTGGTAGGCCTCCAGGAGATCAAACTCCGTGACACCGCCACCTTGACAATCCCTCAATATAACATACACCGTTGCGAAGGTCACAATAATGTGACTGCACACGGCGGAGTGGCACTTATGATCCATCAAAGCATACCTCACCACCTCCTCCCTCTGAGAACAGAACTCTAAACTGTTGCAGTGAAGATATGTATCTCAAAACCAATTACAATGGTATCTATTAACTCCTCACGAAACCACGACCACACGGAGGCACTAATGACCGATCTGCTTAATCAACTGCATCATCCTTATTCTTCCTTGGAGACTTCAACAGATACCACAAAGTTTGGGGATGCGTGAGAACAGACCCCAGGGGAGTGATAATGGCCAACACCGTAGACACAACCTGGCCCTTCTCAACGATGGACAACACTCGGATCACCCTCGAAAGTGAAACCGCCATCGATTTATCAATCTGTTCCCCCACTTCAGGACCCCAACTCGTTTTGGGAGTCCTGCCTTCAACACATGCCAGTGATCATATCGCTCCTTACTAACCGACCAAACAAATCCCGCCGCACAGGAACTTCGATTCAATTACCGGAAAGCCAGCAGGGAGGAATGGTCGACACATGTCGCATGGGACGATGTGGAGGGCTTCCCGAAAACATTTCAGAGCGCGACCTTGTCATACATCTATACGAGAAATTCCATAGTGCAGCTGTCGCATGCATTCCCCAAAATTTACCCTCAATCTTTTTCTCACAACCTTGGTGGTGCCCGGAAGTACATGAAGCAATGGACGAGCGTTAAAGGATGTGCGGGGCCTTCCGCCGCGCACGTTCCCCCGGGAACCGAGCGTGGAGGAGAAGCGTTAGTAAACAATCAACCGAAACACCCCTCTTTCCCAAGTGTGAGGAAACATCAGACGTATCCAAGGTCGCTCCGAGCGACCTATCCACATTTTGTCGGACGGAAACACTCTATTCATCATACGCGGACAACGAGGACAAACTAGCTCAGACTTTCAGCATTATATCGCAATCAACAAATTATACGGCTTTTATCTAACGGGAAAAGACCCTAAGAGCAAGTGAGCATATTGACGTCACTTCCGTAAATGAAGATTTCTACCAAACCTTTCTCCCTCCATGAACTACAATATGCTATCGACCACACTCGTGAAACCTCACCTGGGCCGGACCGAGTGCACATGAATATGATGAAACACCTTCCTGACAACGGTCTCCAGCACCTACTAAATGTGTTCAATACGTTGTATTTAAACTCATTCTTTCATAATCAATGGCGGGAATCCGTAATTATCCCGATACCCAAGCCCGGAAAATGTCACAACGACACACAAAACTATCGTCCCATTGCTCTATTTGGCGTCCTATGTAAGACTGTGAAAAGAATGATGAACTCACGCCTATTCCACCATCTTTAAATGCATGCAGGCTTTAACAACATCCAGTGCGGTGGCCATAAGCACGACTCCTCAACGGACCACCTCGTACGAAAGAAGCATACGACTCTACGAGGAAATACGGGATCATGAAGGATCGCCACCGTAAAGGTTTGAGAGTTCGCCTACCACGTTTCATCCACCAATTTCTGAAAAACCGCACTTTCGGGGTCAAGGCTTGCAACACTCAGTCTCCGTCATAGTCGCAAGAAATTGGCGTCCCCGAGGGAAGCGTCCTCAGTGTCAATCTTTTTATCCTCAAAATCGATCAGTTAGCCGACATTCTTCCCCGAGCGCCCTAGACGGAAGACTCTCTCATCACTATACGTAAACGACCTACAAACAAGCTACTGACACCCCAGCCTCATAACAATTCAACATGAACTCCAGAAGTGCCTGAACCTAGTCTGAAATGGGCTTTAGTATACGAAGAGACTATAAAATTCCTGGGTCTTGTATGGGACCCTAAACTAACGTGGCGACCCCACATCGCAACTCTGGTGACTCGCAGCAAAAGGTCGACGGGACTTATCCAATCGGTAACATCCCTGAAGTTCGGTGCCGGCATGGACACCGGAATGACGTTATTCAGAGCAATAATACGATCGCGCATGGACTACGGAGCCGTTGCCTACGGTTCGGCAGCCTAAACTACTCTCGACCGTCCCAAACAATGCTTTGCGTATCACAACCGGCCCGTTCCGCTCCACCCCAATCGAATCCCTTAACGCGTTCGCTAACGAGCTTCCACTTTTGCTCCGTCGAGACAAACTTTCGATACAATACTATTTTAAGACTAGAAGTCTAATCAACAACCCGGCAATCAGCTTCATCACCAATATATTCATGAAGCGCCTTTTCGCGGCTAAAAAGATTATATGCCCACCGTTTTCCCTACGTGTGGACAACCTGCTGACCTCGCTAAACATCAATCGTAAAGCTATTAGGCCTTCATTTTCCTACCGAATCGTTCAAATTAACACCAACACTGATGATTAACCCACCACCGGTCAACCTAGACCTGTAAGTGTACCCTAAAGCAACTACTCCAACCAATTCGTACCGGCAGGAATTCCTGAGACTACTTGAGGAAGAATATTTAGAGCACCGTCATATATACTCTAAAGGCTCCAAAACCGCGGACGGAGTGGGAGCCGCTGCCGTGTGCGGGGACATCCCACTCTCAGCCACCCTCCCACAGAGGCCTCCATGTTCTCTGCGGAGCTCCACGCACTCGAATTAGCCATCTCTATTGCAAAAACAGATCGCTTCCCAAATACGTCGTATTCTCAGACGAGTGTCCTCACTCAGCTTCAAACACTGCACTACGAACATCCCGTTCTACGTAATATGCAGCACGATCTCTTTGTGATGTCCGAGACGGGTCAGGCAGTGGAATTCTGCTGGATCCCCGGACGCGCGGAAATAAGAGGGAACGAACTTACGGACTCGCATGCTAAACTGGCATCTACTCACCAAGAACAATTTTTCGCAAAACATTACCGGGACAGGTAACCTATCATCAACTCCCTTATAACATCCCGATGGGATGAAATTTGGCAACTGAGTGGACAAAAAATGTTTTCAGTCAAACCCCCAGTCGGAGAATGTGAAACAAAGTTCACCAACAGAAAAGACCAAGTGTTCATCAACCGCTTGTGCACGGGACACACGTGGATAACTCACAACCACCTGACGGATGTCGACATAGGACCGAACGCGCCACCTTGCCCCTGTTGCCACCAAGTGGCTATCAGCGTGAAACACTTACTGATGGATTGCAACGCATTCGCGGTAGCCCGACGAGCGTTCTTAGATCCCCCGTGCAACCTACATAGCCTACTCACGGACCCAACCTACCGTAAAAAGCTTATCGCTTTCGGAAAACACACCGGACTATACGAAGCTGTCTAAACCCCAAACACCTGTGCAAGTGAGGTGGTCTCTCCACCCCATTACGCACAGAGATAACAACACATTTTATAAAGATACGCGTTAACTCTTTACTCTCTCGTACGCACTAGTATCTAATGTGTCACAATTGAAATATGTACTGACTTCCATTTTGAAATGACTAATATTTTCGCACGCGAGGCCGTGCGAACTTACCTGAATTGATGACGGTCGCGCCCTACGTGGGAGCCTATTATGACTCACGTTGAGGCTTCGGTGGAAATGAGGCTCAAATCAAATTCACCCACCCTCTCTCCTCATTAACTACGCGTCTTCACCCACCCTCTCTCCTCATTAACCACGCGTATTCACCCACCCCCTCTCCTCATCAACTACGAGTCTTCACCCACCCTCTCTCCTCTTTCTTTAATGTTTCGCTACTTACATCATATGATTGGACTTTCAACCTTCTAAGGACGTTGACACTTGTGTAAGCAGTACTCATCAGTCTACAATAAAGTATAATCTACATTATTTCTTTTCCCGACCAGGTCATTCCCTCCCTCATGTTAGATCCGGTTTATTGTCTGCCATCCGTCGATGACAATATTCAACACTCCATTTCTGTGTGGGAAATTAGTCTATCAAGCAAAAATCTGTCCCGCGTTCCTTGCTTACATTCCTCACCTATTCCCCTCTGCCTCCCAGCACGTGTTGTCCCTCCTGCAGCGCGCCTCCCTCACCTGCCGCGACTGGCATGCCCTCTACAGGACGCTCTTCAACACCCTTCTACTAGGGGAGCTGTGCAGACGTCAGGACCCGAGCGTGCACGAGCTCAGCAAGGTGTGGAGACTTTTATTTTCAGAAAGGCATGCAATCGCTGTAAAATGATTTATGTTTGGGTAGAGGTACCAGTAGGCCTAAAAATAGATATCAATCTAAAATAGAATGGTGTCCGAAGATGATCGACAGGTCAGCCATCGCCATTCATTCGACATCGTTTCAATGTGGACTTATATTTCCCCCCCCTCCCTAGGCCTTTGTTAGGTTCATGGGCCGCACAGAGTCACGGCTCAACCGGGAAGGTGAACACCCTTATTTCCCTTCAGACTCCCCTCATCTTCACCCTTCACTATCTCTCCTTTTCTCCCCCATCCTGATTAGGTAAACTTTTGTTTACCACATTTGTATCTTATGTTTAGTTCAAATCTCCTTAAACTTGTCTCAGACTCCTTCTTAATAACTCTCCCACCCAATAGTCGTTGCACACAAACACATACATACTCACGCACGCACACACACTCAAACATACGTATACCGGTTCTAACTGTTCTCCTTTCGAGTGTCAAATAACAGCCGAGTTGCGCTCTTTCTTTCATGCAACCTTTTTCTACGACTATTCCTTTTTCTTTTTTTCATTCTTGCTGTTCTCATGCGTGAAATTCCCTACACTTAGTGTAGATTTCATGCATGGGATCTCCGTTTTCTATCTCTTCTTCGTGTTCCCCTCAGCAGGTGCTGGAGCGCGTAGCCCGCACCTTAAGGACTACTGCGGATCCTTAGGGCTCTGAAGCAGGGTAGGCAGTGTGTTATTCCTCCTTACTGCTATCCGGGGAGTGCGAGTGCTGAGACCAGATGGTCTCAGCACCTTAGGAGTTCCTGTACCTCCTGTGGCACCCGTACATACCATAGACGTTCGCCCCGTAAAGGACTTTGACTTTGCGCAGTAATGAACCTTAACTTGAACATTGAAAAAGAAGAAAAACAAAGACTAACTTGATGCAGCACTGTTCGTTGGTTTGACATTCGGCGCCAGTAGGACGATGGCTCCAGCTCTCTCGAAAGCCTCGTCATTCTAATCTAACTGATCTTCTCTCGAGACCGATGTACTACTGGTACCTTTACAAAATTGTGATTCGAAGATAGTTCAAGTACCTTTATAATACCGCGATTCAAAGTTAATTCAGCTACCTTTACACTATTCTAAATCCAAGTTAGCTCAGGGACCTTTACAATACTGTGATTCCAAGTTAGTCCATGTACAGATACAAACACTAGGCCGCATCCCCAGAAAGGGGGGTGGCCGACGCCAAGGCGCACCTCACACCCTCATACGCTCACACTCACACAACTTAACCTTTTTGTGCTAAAAGGTTCGGTTGGTACCTCCGCAACTTACACTCTGGGTTACGAGTATATTCCGAGAATCCGTTGTCAGCAGCAGGGCCCTACACTTTTCACAGTTTTCCCCCCGCCGCGTCATAATCGCCGGGCCTCTCCACCCACGACCATCCCGACAGCGGGATGCCAAGGGCGGGAAAGCACATCAGAGCAGCGTCAAAATCAACCATTCACAGCTATTCTCCACTCACGCCTGTTCATTGCACGCTCTCGCCACCTCCACTTTCATGCCTCTCCTTCCTGACGCCTGCTTCACACCATCCATCCACCCAAAGTTCGGTCTACCTCAAGGCCTGCGACCACTCGCCTCCGCATTCATCAGCCTTTTCACCAATCTCCCTTCATCCATCCTTTCCATGTGCTCGAACCATCTCAGAACACGCGAATCCACTCTGTCTTCCAACTTCTTCACCATCCCTGTTTTGATTCGAACTACGTCGTTGGTGATCCGGTTTCTCAGCGTTACTCCAGTCATGCTCCTCAGACATCTCATCTCGAAAACATTCAACCTTCTTATCTCCTCTGCTCTCAGCTCCGTAGAGCACAGTTGGGACAACAACACCCTCAGACAGCCCTCTCTTTGCTTCCATCCACAACGTCCTATAGCTCATTACACTCTTTAGTGCACCCAACTCTTTACACCCCTCCTTCACTTCAGTTTTCACTAGTTTAGTTATCTCCACATGGGAGCCCAAATACCTAAAACACTGAACTTCCTCCAAGAGCTCTCCATTTAGGGTGACAATAATTTTGCTCGCATCGACTGTCCTCGAGAATATAATTACTTCACTCTTACCCACGTTAAATCGAAACTTCTCCTCTCACACATTCTACCAAACTCAGACACTAGCGTACATAGCTTCTCCTCTGAATCCGCAAACAGGGCCTTATCATCAGCAAATAGCAACTGGCTCAACTGCCAACTCCGCCCATCCGCTTCCAACAGTTCCAAGCCACGGCCCAGCACACTCGCGTTCACCTCCCTGACTACTCCATCCATATAGAGGTTGAACAGCCAGAGAGACATCATGCAGCCTCGTCTCAGTCCCACTCACTGTGAAGCAATCACTCACCTCGCTTCCCACTCTGACACATGCTCGGCTGCCAGCATTGAAACTCTGCACCGCATTGAACAGATGTTCGTGCACTCCATACAAACGCAACAACCTCCACAGTGCTTCCCTTTCAATCCTGTCATATGCTTTCTCCAGATCCATGAAGGCCCAGACCACATCCTTTCCTTTGGCATGGTACTTCTCACATACCTGTCTCGCTGCAAAAATCTGATCGGCACACACCTCTACCACTCCTAAAGCCACACTGTTCCTCTCCAATTGCGCAGTCCGTACAGTCTCTAATCCTTTTGATCAGCACTCTCCGGTACAACTTACCAACCACACATAACAGACTGATACCTCTCGAGTTGCAGCATTAATTTTTATCTCCTTTGCCCTTATATAGCGCAACGATGCAGGCACTGCGCCACTCAATCGGTACCACGCCTGCCACAAAACACAAGTTCAGTAACCTCACCAACGATTCGACAATCGTACTCCACCCTTCTTCAGGCACTCGGTCGCAACGCCATCCAAACCAGGGGTTTTCCCTGCACTCATCACGTCCACCGCCTCCTGCACCTCTTCCCTGGGAATGTCCGCCACAAGTCTTTCTCCCAAAACTGGCACCGAAGCACCACCACCCACAGCAACAATGTCAGCCTCTCTGTCATCCTCGTCATTCAACAACTCATCAGAATACTCGGCCCACCTCTTCCGTACATCACCACTTTCCAACAACAACTGGCTAATTTCATCTTATGACACTTCGTTCTTCCCGGTCTCCCCCTTTCTCACCCTCTTCACTTCTTTCCAGAACATTTTTTTGTTCTCCTGAAAATTCTGCTACAACCGTCTGCCCGACCGCAACATCGTTCCTTTTGGCTCTCCTCACCACCCGTTTCAATTCGCTTCTCCTCTCATTGTAGCTTTCATAAGCCACCACCGACTTCACCTGCAACCACTCCTCAAACGCTCTTCTTTTCCGTGCCACCGCCAGTTTGACCTCCTCGTTCCACCACTTGCAACCTTTCCTTCTGCACCCGCCCACACGGCGCGCACCACACACCTTTTTCGCACATCTCAGCAACGCATCCCTTAACGCCTCCCATTCTTCCTCCACATCTCTCGGGTTCTGTTCTTTCACGTTGTTAAATTCTCCCCTCAACGCCTGCTGGAACTCCTCGGCTCTCCTTCTCACATTCAGTCCACTCACTTTCACTACCTCTCTTCCTCCTCCCACTCGTTTGTTGCTTTTCCACTTCTGCTCCACTCTTGATCTACCTTCCAGCAGCAGATGGGCAGACACTGCTCTACCCTCCCCTCTCAACACCCGCACATCCAACAGCCTCCCCATCACTCTCCTCGATATCAGCACAAAATCCATCAGTGCTCCCTCCACCACTGCACCATGGGCCATCCTTACCCATGTGTACTTGTGGATATCTCGCTTCTTGAACAAACTGTTCCCGACCACCAGCTCCTGCTCCATACACAGACCTATCAGGTTTTCTCCGCTGTCATTTCTACCGGAAACGCCATACCTTCCCATCACATTCTTCACCACTACAGTTCTAACTCTCGCATTAGGGTCACCCAATACAACTACATTGAAATGACCTCCGAAACTCTCGATACACTCACTGAGGTCAGTCCAGGATTGCTTCCTCTCTTCTTCACTCCTCCCGCTGCCAGGTCCGTAAGCACTCACAAAAGCCCATTTTCCTACGCCTAACTTAACTTTCACCCACATCAAACTTGAGTACACCTCCTTTCATTCGGTAGCGCTACTAGCCAACCGATCACTCAATATCAGGCCCACACCTTCTCGTGCCCAACCTTCCTCCACACCAGACTTTCTTCCACTTACCACACCAAACTCACATTCGCCCTTACCTTTCAATTTCGTCTCACTCAGCGCCAACACATCAAACTCCCTAATCACAAACATCTCACCAATCTCTCTCTTCTTTACCTCATTCGTACTACAGCCACGCACATTTAGCGACCTTAACAATAGGATTCGGAGAGGCGCCTCTCCCTCTCCCGCTCGTCTTGCCATCATTGAGGAAGGGTTTTACAGAGGACGGGATTCTTAGCCCCTTCGCCCCATCTGAGTTACACACCTCATAATAATGACAATCTTTGACTGTGAAGACTGTCATAATTTTGTTGAATTGAACCTCTTAAGACCTGCCCCTGACGAAGCCCTACCCTCCCAGGTTGGCGCCGGCCTGACAGAGGGTCTGTACCAGGCCACCTTCCTCATACAGCGCATCCTGGACTTCGAGGAGTCTGAGCGCGAGGCGCACTTCGTAGTCAAGGGCGGCGTAGACCAGGACCTTGACAACAGTGAGTACCCATTGACCAGTAGTGACTGCTTTTGACTAGTAGTGACTGTTGGCGCTCCAGGGACTTCGACGCTACTACCCCTGGCCACTCTATCCAGTGAATAGTAGAGATAGTAACCGTGGTTACGATTTAGTCACTCGTACAGATTGCATTCCCGTCACTATCTAGTGACTAGTATAGCTGGTAAACCTGGTCACAATCTTCTAGTGAATGGTTTGGCTGGTAACATTGGTCACTCTCTGGTGACTAGTATAGCTGGCATCCCTGAGCACCATCTAGTGACTAGTAGAGCAAGTAACCATGAACACAATCTAGTGACTACTGTATGGAGCTAGTAATCATGTTCACTATCTATTAACCGTAGTCACTCTTTAGTGACCAGTAGAGCTAGTAAGCACGGTCACTCCTATATATTGACCAGTGGAGGGCTTATTTGCCGCGGTCTCCTGTCCAATTATGGGAGCGGAAATGATACCACCTGAAGTCGAGGACCAGTAGAAAGTGCATTTTCCTGGGGCTTTGCTTTAAATATAGTCAATGGCAAACAAACTAGGTGTATACTACCCACGGGGATTTAATGGAACAAACGGTTACACAACACCCCAAACTAGGTTTAACGTGATATTCACTAGTTCTAAAAAACTTCACTTGTTATTGTGGATTATCTATACGCAACCGTTTATCATTTTATTATCTGCTTCCCCAATGACTTGGTTTTCCACGTGGTAACGCAATGTCGCCTCACGTTGGACCAAGGATCCCCGTGCACCGTTATAAGTGTCCACCTATGAGGTCAAATATGGACCCGGCACGTGGTTTTGGAGTCACATCATCAAGAATGATCTGGCTGACAATAAATACGAGATGATTAACGATAAATCGCGTCACAACAATTTCAGATTGCTGCACAAGGTGTGGCGGTTTTGTATGCGTAACTAAGCTATTTTGTACCTACCCGATCTCCGTTTTTCTAGGCAAAATGGTTTTATTCAAATCGGTGTAAAATGTTGGGTGCACTGAAGAGTGTAATGAGCTGTAGGACGTTGGGGATGGAAGCAAAGAGAGGGCTGTATGAGGGTGTTGTTGTCCCAACTGTGCTCTACAAAGCTGAGACTTGGGGGGTGAGAGCAGAGGAGAGAAGAAGGTTGAATGTTTCCGAGATGAAATATTTGAGGAGCATGGCTGGAGTAACGCTGAAAGACCAGATCACCAACGACGTGGTTCGAATCAAAACAGGGATGGTGAAGAAGTTGGAGGACAGAGTGGATTCGCGTGTTCTGAGATGGAGACAAAGCAAGAGTGAAATAGGCCACGTCGATGTATAAGTGAAGTTAGTTACAAACCTTCCTAGAACCCTTTTGTCGATGTATAAGGGAAGTTAGTTACAAGCCTTCCTAGAACCCTTTTGTTGATGTATAAGGGAAGTTAGTTACAAGCGTTTCTTGAACCCTTTTGTCGATGTATAAGTGAAGTTAGTTACAAGCCTTCCTAGAACCCTTTTGTCGATGTATAAGGGAAGTTAGTTACAAGCCTTCCTAGAACCCTTTTGTCGTTGTATAAGGGAAGTTAGTTACAAGCCTCCCTAGAACCCTTTTGTCGATGTATAAGGGAAGTTAGTTACAAGCGTTCCCAGAACCCTTCTGCGTCTCTTCCCATTCAAGTATGTATTAAATAAAAACAATGTTGGAGAGGTAAAGTACAAAGCCACCTGTCGGACAACATATTCAGGGACGTACCTTAACCTCACATCCACGCACATTCAACGCGCTCACAACATGCAAAGACAGATTGGAGGCAGAAATTATTCCGCTCAATATGGGCATATTCCTGCACCAGCAGAATTCTGTCCCACCAATCATTTATTAGGGACAATTTAATTCCCTCGCTATTACATAAGGCCTCCTGGGAGAAACATATTATAGTTAGTAATCCTTTTTGTCAGTATCGGTATCTGTATCGGTGAAGGCTCGACCGTTACTTCTATACGTTCCACTTTTCATCTTTTGACAAAAATTAATATCCGATACCAATATTTTTTTATCTACATATGATTTTTATACACCTTTTTAATTCGCTCCTGGAGGCTGCAGGCACTTTTTCTAGCGCTTTCCTTAAGGCAGACAACATGATACATATACAGACAGATACAGACACTAGGCCGCATCCCCCAGAAAGGGGGGTGGCCGACGGCAAGTCGCACCTCACACCCTCACACGCTCACATTCACACAACTTAGCCCTTTTGTGCTAAAGGGTCCGCCCGGTAGCCCCTCAACTTACACTCTGGGTCCCGAATGTACCGAGGAACCGTCGTCAGCAGCAGGGCCCACAGTTTTCACTGGTTTACCCCCGCCGCGTCATAATGGCCGGCCCCCC
>SDVV010016625.1:0-14198 GCA_016164225.1 Gammarus roeselii
GCTGGTGAGTGCTCGTTGGGGTTAGCTCACGACCTGGGTGAGTTAAGAGGGCTGGTGAGTGCTCGCTGGGGTTAGCTCACGACCTGGGTGAGTTAAGAAGGCTGGTGAGTGCTCGTTGGGGTTAGCTCACGACCTGGGTGAATTAAGAGTGCTACTGAGTGCTTGCTGGGGTTAGCTCACGACCTGGGTGAGTTAAGAGGGCTGGTGAGTGCTCGTTGGGGTTAGCTCACGACCTGGGTGAGTTAAGAGGGCTGGTGAGTGCTCGTTGGGGTTAGCTCACGACCTGGGTGAGTTAAGAGGGCTGGTGAGTGCTCGCTGGGGTAAGCTCATGAGCTGGGTGAGTTAAGAGGGCTGGTGAGGGCTCGCTGGGGCTACCTCATGACTTGGGTGAGTTAAAAGGGCTGGTAACAAGAAATAGAAAAACATATTAGGAATGTCTCATATTTTGAATCACGTATCTGTTAGTGATAGTTTGTTCTCCTAAATTATCTCTTCATGTACTACAATTTGTCATGACTGGAAATGTTATGCATTTTCCTCTCAGAAAAAAAAGTATTTGAAATTGATAGTGTCAATATTTCCCAGGAATCCCTGCTGTCGGGTACTGGGCGTTCACATTCGTGGGCTACGAGGCACTGTACACCGCGGCCTACAACCCCCCTTCCACGGTGCCTTACGTGTACTCACGTATCAAAGACACCACCGCATTCACCGACAGGCTCTGGAACTACCTGCTTCACCTCTACTCACAGTTCCTGACGGAGGTAAACACGGTTGTTAGGAGGACGGCGTTGCTGAAGGTCAGCAGAATTGGGAAAGTTTCATGTGAGTACTCTGCGCTACCTCTCACAAGCTCATTTTGCCGAGCAGTGAATCCCCACACAATGAAGTTGCAAATACTGACACGGCAGATGTGACGCAATGTGACGACACAACATAGGTGATGTTGGATGACAGGTCACTGTACGGTAAGTGAACCAACAAACACTAATGAAATATAATTGGAGAAAAATCAACTACAATTGTTCTATGCCTTATTATCCTTAAAAAAATGGGTTATGACAGTGTTTTCAAACTCACACTTGAGTGGTTCGCGTTTATTCATGGATCTGATGTTTGAACGATTATACGAAGTGTGACATGCCATGTAAATTCAGAGTAGTCATTCGGCAACACACGGACGCAGTTGTTACCGCATTGCTCCCCCAAAATTGAAAATGAATGTCAGAATGTTAGACATAACGACCTTTTTATTTTGTTTGAGCGTTCAAATTTTTTTTTTCTTAATGAAGCGGGGTCGGCATCCTACGCAGGATGCGTGGCTGCGTGTGTGGCCCCATACAATATATCCTGTTTCCCGCTATGTATTCTCATCTTGAGTGTTTCCTCTAGCTGTTGTTCCTAGTGGAAGACTACCACATGTCACGCCTCATCCCTGGGGTGCCGTCGCCAGGCGCCCTACTGGCCAACCTGTCGGGAGTGCTCATCAACACCCACCCATCTGTGGACTGCCCTCGACAGCTGCCCCCCACCTTCCTAGAGGTGGGGGGCTTCCACATCAAGGAGCCTAAGCCCCTGCCTCATGTGAGTGCGTCTTCAGTGAACAGTTATTTCTAATCGGATGAAAACATAAAACAAAATTGATTGTGAGTGAGGATACTTTTGGGATGGTGTACTGTTTATAGAACATGAGCTTTTAAAAACAAGACTAATTCGGGCCTGTGGGTATCTCTCCCGTGATGTTGCTGTCACGGGATATCTGCTTATATCACGAAATGTCAAGTTTCTTGATTATTTATTGAGACTGTAAAAGTCCCTAATCCCATATTTCCGCCACAGGAGATTGAGTCCTTCCTCCAGGGTGCGGGCCCTCGGGGCGCCGTGCTGTTCTCCTTGGGCTGCACCTTCCACATAGACTTAGTGCCCGCTGCGGTGGTGAGGAACTACCTGAACGCCTTCGCCAGGCTTCCCTACAGGGTGAGTCAGGCATACCCTGCCTCAAACCACGCATTCGTCTAAAATGTGAACTGCGATCAAATGGTCGTAGGCTATCAATAGAATAAGTACTTGGGTCTGATAGTGAGAGGGAATGAGATGCGCTCATGCTTCTTCTACCCTCTGCCCAATGCATAGACATATTCTTGTTAAATATGTTGATGGCGTTTCCCTGCCCACAGGTGGTGATGAGGGCTATGGGCAAGCTCCCCTTCGTCCCCCCCAATGTGCTGGTGGTGGACTGGCTGCCACAGAACGACATCATGGGTACGGTGCCGAGTGGACCAGACTGATAGACCCCTACACTCTGTAGCTTAAATTGTCACAATATCTATTGAAGTACAGTGGTTGCCTCCCCATTATCTGGTGAAGTACAGTCGTTGCATTCACTTTATCTATTGAAGTACAGTGGTGACCTTTACTTTATTTCTTGAAGTACACATTGAGGTACAGTGGTTGACTTCACTTTATCTATTGAAGTACAGTGGTTGCCTTCACTTTATCGATTGAAGTAGACATTGAAGTACAGTAGTTGCATTCAATTTATTTTTTAAAGTACACATTGAAGTTCGATGGTTGCATTAATTGTATCAATTAAAGTACACATTAAAGTACAGTGGTAGACTTCACTTTGTCTATTGAAGTACAGTTGTGGCCTTCACTTTATCTATTGAAGTACAGTGGTTGCCTTCCCAATATCTATTGAAGTACAGTTGTTGCCTTCACTTTATCAATTGAAGTACAGTTGTGGCCTTCACTTTATCTATTGGAGTACAGTGGTTGCATTCCCATTATCTGTTGAAGTACAGTTGTTGCCTTCACTTTATCTATTGAAGTACAGTGGTTGCCTTTACTTCATCTATTGAAGTACACATTGAGGTACAGTGGTTGACTTCACTTTATCTATTGAAGTACAGTGGTTGCCTCCATTTTATACATTAAAGTAGACAATGGAGTACAGTGGTTGCATTCACTTTATCTATCGAAGTACACATTGAAGTTCGATGGTTGCATTCCCTTTATCTATTGAAGTACACATTGAAGTTCAATGGTTGCATTCACTTTATCTATTGAAGTACACATTGAAGTTCGATGGTTGCATTCCCTTTATCTATTGAAGTACACATTGAAGTTCAATGGTTGCATTCACTTTATCTATTGAAGTACACATTGAAGTTCGATGGTTGCATTCCCTTTATCTATTGAAGTACACATTGAAGTTCAATGGTTGCATTCACTTTATCTATTGAAGTACACATTGAAGTTCGATGGTTGCATTCCCTTTATCTATTGAAGTACACATTGAAGTTCAATGGTTGCATTCACTTTATCTATTGAAGTACACATTGAAGTTCGATGGTTGCATTCCCTTTATCTATTGAAGTACACATTGAAGTTCAATGGTTGCATTCACTTTATCTATTGAAGTACACATTGAAGTTCGATGGTTGCATTCCCTTTATCTATTGAAGTACACATTGAAGTTCAATGGTTGCATTCACTTTATCTATTGAAGTACACATTGAAGTTCGATGGTTGCATTCCCTTTATCTATTGAAGTACACATTGAAGTTCAATGGTTGCATTCACTTTATCTATTGAAGTACACATTGAAGTTCAATGGTTGCATTCACTTTATCTATTGAAGTACACATTGAAGTACGATGGTTGTATTCACTTTATCTAGACTTCAAATAGTGATAAGGCTTCTATTGAAGTACACAATGCCCATTGCTAGGCCTGCAATGCCATTGCTAGATATACTATGCCCATTGGTAGGCCTATAATGCCCATTGGTAGGCCTATAATACACATTGCTAGGCCTATAATGCCCATTGGTAGGCCTATAATGCCCATTGGTAGGCCTACAATGCCCATCGGTAGGCCTACAATACCCATTGCTAGGCCTACAATGCCCATTGGTAGACCTATAATGCCCATTGATAGACCTACAATGCCCATTGGTAGGCCTGTAATGCCCATTGGTAGGCCTATATTGCCCATTGGTAGGCCATCAATGCCCATTGGTAGGCCTATAATGCCCATTGGTAGGCCTGCAATGCCCATTGGTAGGCCTATAATGCCCATAGGTAGGCCTACAATGCCCATTGGTAGGCCTATAATACCCATTGGTTGGCCTATAATGCCCATTAATACGCCTATAATGCCCATTGGTAGGCCTATAATGCCCATTGGCAGGCCTACAATGCCCATTGGAAGGCCTAAAATGCCCATTGGTAGGCCTATAATGTCCATTGGTAGGCCTATAATTCCCATTGAAAGGCCTACAATGCCCATTGTTATGCCTACAATGCTCATTGGTAGGCCTATAATGCCCATTGGTAGGCCTAAATTGCCCATTTGTAGGCATACAATGCTCATTGGTAGGCATATAATGCCCATTGGTAGGCCTATGATGCCCATTGATAGGCCTACAATGCCCATTGGGTAGACCTATAATGCCCATTGGTAGGCCTATAATGCCCATTGCTAGGCCTTTAATGCCTATTGGTAGGCCTATAATGCCCATTGGTAGGTCTATAATGCCCATTGCTAGGCCTATAATGTCCATTGGTAGGCCTATAATGCCCATCGGTAGAGTGTAAAAACTGTCGGCACCAATTTTGCAATGTTGTTAATTTGACTCAGTTTAAAATACGGAATTTATTCACTTAGCATCACACCGCCAATAGGTTATCCTAGCATCACACCGCCAATAGGTTACCTAGCATCACACCGCCAATAGGTTATCCTAGCATCACACCGCAAATAGGTTATCCTAGCATCACACCGTCAATAGGTTATCCCAGCATCACAACGCCAATAGGTTATCCTAGCATCACAACGCCAATAGGTTATCCTAGCATCACACCGTCAATAGGTTTTCGTAGCATCACACCGCCAATAGGTTATCCTAGCATCACACCGTCAATAGGTTATCCTAGCATCACACCGCCAGTAGGTTATCCTAGCATCACACCGCCATAGGTTATCCTATCATCACACCGCCAATAGGTTATCCTAGCATCATACCGCCAATAGGTTATATCGATGGATTGACATTTTATTATTGGCCCCTCTTGCCACTCAGAGTGTCATCCTCATTCGCCACATGTCTTAACCTGTCTGCATTGTCGTCGCGTACGAGTGTCTTGAAATGTGTCCAGATACGTTCTTCGAGTCTGAAACTTTACTGATTTGTTGCTGGTCACTCTTGTCCCACGACCCGTCTCTTTAAGCACCCCTGCCCACAGCTAACCCAACACTGTTCTGTTCGTAGGCCATTGATGGCCTCCCTTCCGTACCCTCCTTCTCTGTACTGTAAGCTCTCCTGCCACTGCTGACCCTTAGACCGGGCAGTTCATTAGCCACTGATGGACACCCTCTCTCCCCCCGTCCTTGTATGCCCTTGCCCTCGGCTCACCCGAAGCCCATAGTGCTTGTGAGCAACAATGTCCACCCTTCCTCCCTTCTACTCGTCACTGTAAGCCTCCTGCCGACAGCTCATCCCCAGACCGTGCTGTTCGTGAGCCACTGCGGGATGCACGGCGTGATGGAGGCCATCCGCTACCGTGTGCCTATGGTAGGAATCCCAATCTTCGCGGACCAGTTCGACGTGCTGGCGCGGCTACAGGAGAAGGGTGTCATCGTGGGTACGCACAAGGATGCTGACGAGGACACGCTGCTAGCAGCAATGCTGGAGGCCATCAACAACAAGACGTGGGTATTGGGTCCACAAAGACCATGAACTACTGAGGCTGGTAACAAAAATGGTGTGAGATATAAGAAAACAATAACGATAACAAAAAGTAACGAAAGTCAAGTTATTTTACTCCTACAACAAAATTCTTTCACCTAAATACTGTTTGATTAAGACGGTACGTTATATTAGTATCTGTGTACGTTCGCTGCAGGTACGCCGTTCGCATGGACGAGTTGTCTCGGGCTGCGGAACACTACCGTCCCCAGCCACTGGAGACAGCCGTCTGGCTGCTGGAGCATGTCATGATGACTAAGGGAGCTGACCATCTCAAGATGAGAACACAGCACCTCAACAGGTTCCAGTACTTCAGTCTGGATGTCATTGCCTTCTGCCTCCTCACCCTAGCGACCACTCTCTATATTTCCTACAGATTAGTTAGTAGAATAGACCTTTATGGGCCTTTAACATCAAACCTCAAGTGGAATTAATTCTACGCTTCTCGGAGATTAAGTTTTGTTAAATATATGGAAGTCTACTCCTGTTATTGCTCTTGTTCGGAAAGGGCAAGACATAAAATGTTTTGATTAGGCTTCCGTTCCTAATGGTGTATACTCAGTTGTTGATGCTTTGTTAACGCATGTACTGAGTGCCCGTGATGGGACGATTCAGTAGCACAGTTCAATGGTGAGGGTGATGAATGTATAATTGTTGGTATTTGAACATGAAGTATTTCTACTTCATAAAGAACAGAAGAGTATAAAGGGCCTGAGGAACGTAACAGGAGCAAAATGTACTGCGTTAAGGGAGTTGTATCAGCGTGCAGCTTCGGCATTCAGTTGTATCTTTGATACCTCAAGTTGCATTTGGTTGTGATCAAAAAATTCGGATCTGGATGCTGAAATCGTAAATTTGCCTAGAGTTGCTTAGAGCAACTGTTACATGAATGTATAACCTAAAATTTCACATTTGTACAAAATAAACGCGATCGTGGAGCCAAACTACTGGAGGAGGATTTTAATATGTATGGTTTCTTACGCGTATGCCTCTTTCTGGCATGCATCAAGAGTGCAAATGATCTGCATCCATGCATCCTGTGTGCCAATAATCTGTATCCATGCGTCATGGACGCAAATAATCTGTAGCCATGAATCACGGGTTCAAATAATCTGCATCCATGCATCATGGGTGCAAATAATCTGCATCCATGCATCATGAGTGCCAAAAATCTGTATCCGTACATCATGGGTGCAAATAATCTGTATCCATGCATCATGGGTGCGAATAATCTGCATCCATGCATCATGAGTGCCAAAAATCTGTATCCGTACATCATGGGTTCAAATAATCTGTATCCATGCATCATGGGTGCAAATAATTTTTATCAATTCATAGGTGCAAATGATCTGTATCCATTCATCACTGGGTTCAAATAATCTGTATCTATGCCTCATGAGTGCAAATAATCTGTATCCATTCGTTATGGGTGCAAATAATCTGGACCCATGCATTATTGTTGCAAATAATCTGTATCACTACACTATTAAATCAATCTGTATCCATGCAAAATATCTGGCAAACAAATCATCGATATTTGAATCCTTGGCAGCCCAGAGACGCATTGCATCAATAAGAAAGAGTAGACGCATCGACTCGGCCAGTAACATGATAACGCTGTCGTCACGCTGGTAGAGCGTGCCCTCATGCAGATGACGCGTGAAGTAACGCTGCTGTCTCTAACGTTACAATATTAATTTGCCTTTTCCCTGCCGTAAACAAGCTTTATTCGATGTTCCAATAATGTTTGGAGATTTTTCTGCAGTTGCTGTACTACCTGGGTGCCGTTCAACTGTACCAAGACTGAGTGAAATATTTGACGAACCTTCATACGATCCAATAAGGAAGGGGTGACAAGTATACGGGTACTATATCATGAACTAAACTCTGTGTAATTGTGTCATCATCACCAAAACAGAGTGTGAGATTAAAGCATTTAAACCCATTCCGGCACCAGCCACGCTGGCTGAGTCTATTCCATATACACGTTGTGTTACTTGACCAATTGAGCACTAGAAGGAGTATAATCCACACACGTTGTGTTACTTGACCAAGTAAACACTAGAAGGAGTCTATTCCATACACACATTGTGTTACTTGACCAAGTGAGCCCTAGGAGGGGAATTTTTTGTTGCCTCAGGAAGGCCTTCATCACTCTACTCCTCAATCGTAGAAGTAACCCCTGTCACTTTGATGGAAGTTACCCCTGCTACTTGGATGGATGTAACCTCTTGCACTAGTGCATTAACCCTCGATCTGCTTTAATAGGCATTCAATTTATCCTTATTTTTTCTATTCTGTTAAATGTCACGCTGACAGACGCCCAGTGCCAACTGGACTCAGGTTGGAGACTATGCGGTCAGGTTCAGATAAATAAGTAATGTATGCACGATTGTAAGGAGCAATATTAAAGGCTATGAGAGGAATACGAAGAGAAAGCGGTAAGCCTGCAGAAATGTTTCAGCTAAGAAACGACGTGAATCTGGGCACCGACCACTTGTTCCACGACCGAGGGTACCGACCACTTGTTCCACGACCGAGGGTACCGACCACTTGTTCCACGACCGAACTGAAACGGGATCTTACATGACACAATCATGAGCTTTGGTCACTATAACTTCATGTGATTATGCGTGTGTTCACATGCAAATGACGTGCAATAAATACAGATACTGAGCGTGTGCTTAGCTCTGGTTATACTTGGCTCGGAAAGTCTCAATATATAAAACAAATGTTTTTGAGTGGGCTTATAGGTTAAAGGAAACGGCATCTCCGGTAACATGTTTCGTTCTCTGCCAAACTTAGAAAAATATAAGGATTAAAAAGAAGTGAAATGGATGAAGACGAAATAAGTAGTAATACCTATTTTAAAGTATAGCCTATGAGATAATAATCTAAGAAGAAATCTTTTTTAAGAAGAAAATTCATATTTCATCAAAGTAGGGGATTAGAATAGGGGATCAAATAAGGGGATCATTGATTACCAAATTTATAGGTCAGATGATATGTGACGGCTTAGGAACGTTTTCCAAATCGAGAAGTAACAAAAAAATTCCTAACAAGTGGTAGTTTTTATTTAATATAATATCACGAATTGGAATAGTCACATAATGTTGTTGAGCGCACCACTCTATTTCTAGGTTAGTTGGAATAGTCACTTACTGTTGTTGGACACACCACTCTATTTCTAGGTTGGTTGGAATAGTCACATACTGTTGTTGAACACAACAATCTATTTCTAGGTTAGTTAGAATAGTCACTTACTGTTGTTGAACACACCACTCTATTTCTAGGTTAGTTGGAATAGTCACATACTGTTGTTGGACACACCACTCTATTTCGAGGTTAGTTGGAATAGTCACTTACTGTTGTTGAACACAACAATCTATTTCTAGGTTAGTTAGAATAGTCACATACTGTTGTTGAACACACATCTCTATTTCTAGGTTAGTTGGAATAGTCAAGTACTGTTGTTGGACACACCACTCTATTTCTAGGTTAGTTGGAATAGTCACATACTGTTGTTGAGCACACCACTCCATTTTGAGGTTAGTTGGAATAGTCACTTACTGTTGTTGAACACAACAGTCTATTTCTAGGTTAGTTGGAATAGTTGCTTACTGTTGTTGAACACACCACTCTATTTCTAGGTTGAATTCATGAAAAGGTAATCGAAAACTTGCACATCCCATGATATTTGAAGAGTTTGTCTATCTTTCGACGTACATGAGCGGAAGAAAATTCGTTGATGATCAAAGGTTAAGTGAAATCTTCAATGATCATTATCGCTCGATATTTGAACTCATTGTAAATTGAATTAATATTATCCATTACGAAGGATTGTCCAGTTATAAACAGGTAGAAATTTCCATATAAAGTTAAATTCCACGTGGGAAAAGTTTGATTTCTATTTTAGGTAATAGACTAACCATAAAAGAATTCTCTTTCGCTACTGTACAGATACAGACACTAGGCCGAAATCCCCCAGCAATGGGGTGGCCGACGGCAATGCGCACCTCACACTCTCACACTTTAGCCCTTTGGCGCAAAAGAGGCCGGCCGGAAACCCCGCAACACACCCTCCGGGTCATGAGTGTGGTTCGAGGTCAGTGTCGGCAGCAGGGCCCGACAGTGTGACTGGTTTACCCCTGCCTCGTCATGATGACCGGGCCCCGCCCACGACCATCCTGTCTCTCAACGATGTGCCTAGGGCGGGAACGCACATCAGGGCAGCGTCAAAACTAATCCGTTCCACTCACACCTATCCAGTGCACGCTCTCTCGCTACCTCCACACTCACGTCTCTCATTCCTAACGCCTACTTCACACCACCCATCCATAGTGTACAATAGCGAAAGAAAATTAATCTTGGATGAAAAATTAAGAAAACCTTCAATGTTTATTTTCAGATCAATATTGAACTGATCGGAAATTTAATTGATTTTATCTATTAAGAAGCTTTGTTCAGATGGAGTACCGTGAAAAAAATCTGTATGAAGTTGAATTCCACGTAGGAATAGTCGTGTTTGTTTTTTTCGGTTGTAGACTAACCATAAACTATTGTTAGTTCCCTACTGTACTTGGATTTCACGGTGGAGATTATTTAGATACGTTCTTTATCCGATATCTCACCGATGATATTCCACTGCCGGATGACTGCCTGGTTTTAGAAAAAAAAGCACGATTAGGAAACATTTGCAGTTGTCATTACACAGAAATTCAGAGTCTTAATAGTAATTGAAATCACCGTTCTTCCAATAATTGATAAATGACACTCAACTGTTTTCCACAAATTCTTAGACATGTTTGAATTACTCTTTCGGGCATTACTTTCCTGCATTTTTTTCTTGATTGTATCTACATGATGATCTGTTATACACTTCTTTCTCTTTCGTGGTTCACTCTGTTATTTATATTTTACAATTTAATAATTTTGCTTATTAACATTCGATGAAACTCTTCAGAAAGATCTCATGTACGACATCCATGTAATCTCTAGGGCACTTTTGGGGACGACCGGTGAGCAATATCCAGCTAAACGTTGATGGCAGAGATCTTTTGGGGACGACCGGTGAGCAATATCCAGCTAAACGTTGATGGCAGAGATCTTTTGGGGACGACCGGTGAGCAATATCCAGCTAAACGTTGATGGCAGAGAGAGTTATAGATGACGAAAATACACCAATGAACATCCTCGAAGATCACCAACGAAAATCAGACAGTTATCGTTGAACTTTATCATTGGTATCGGCATTGGGGCTCAGCGATACCTTCCACGACCATTGACAATAAATGAATACGATTTCTGATATATCTTCTGAAATCGGTGCTGGAACTGATTTAATTTGATAGACACAGTGACTGATCTTCGAGTGCCATTACCGCTCACGTATCAACGCTAATTAATACGCTTCGAATGCCATTACCGCTCACGTATCAACGCTAATTAATACGCTTCGAATGCCATTACCGCTCACGTATCAACGCTAATTAATACGCTTCGAATGCCATTACCGCTCACGTATCAACGCTAATTAATAAGGCAAGGATATAGTAATTCATCGAAATGGTTTGAACATAATGACAAAATATCCTTCTTGTGGTTGCCATCGACGCTTTCCGTCCTTGGAGATATCAACATAGAACATCGCTGACTCATGAAGAAGGACCGTTGTGAACTGCCAGAGATGTGTTATGCCCTGCAGGCATCTCAAGATGACCTACTCGGACACATGTTCACCGGTTTGCCCAGAGCACCGTGAAGGCAGTATGGATATGACATCACAAGCTCAACAGAGAAGGATTTTCAGCATAGTTCGAAATACTTGAGCACATAATTGTACATTTTTGAAATCAATACGCGTAATTTCATTTGACTTGACAAATAATACCCCAGGAGGGCTCTAACATGGTCATATAATGTTTATTTTAGGTGTCACTGCTTATGAACGTTTTCAGTATAAAAGTTACTCGTATAATATACAGGCTTAACTAAAAATACTTGCAACAGTGAATGCTAGGATGCTGAGGATTTGTCTTCGCTGTTTTGCAGAACATGTAATTATCAGTGGCCTTCAGATAAAAAAAATGTATGTATGTATGTATGGATAGACGCACAACCGCTTACCCCTAGTTAGGAGGGTGGCTAAGTTAGGCTTACACAGAGGGGGGAGGCGATCAAATTCCCCGTCACAAGACCGCCGTGTCCATGCCGAGGCTCGAACTCACCACATGCAGCACCATAGGCTGACACTGCAGTTGGATACGCTAACCCCTCGGCCACGACAGCCCCAGTAAAAAAATGCGGTTGAATATTCGGAGAAGTGACGTTGTCATTCAAGAAAAAAAAACTGAACTGTCCGATTCTATAAAAAATTGATCTAGAATCTGTTTAGTAAATCCACAAGTAAAATTTATCCATAAACTGAGGTAAGGGAGATGGGTTGGGTTAAGACCGTCGTGAGGTAAGGAAGGTTGGTTGAATTAAGACCGTCGTGAGGCAAGGCAAGGAAGCGTCGTGAGGCAAGGAAGGTGAGCTGGGTCAAGACCGTCGTGAGGCAAGGGAGGTGGGTTGGGTTAAAACCGTCGTGAGGCAAAGAAGGTGGGCTGGGTTAAGACCGTCGTGAGGCAAGGAAGGTGGGCGGGGATAAGACCGTCGTGAGGCAAGGAAGGTGTGCTGGGTTAAGACCGTCGTGAGGCAAGGAAGGTGTGCTGGGTTAAGACTGTCGCGAGACAAGAAAGGTGGGTTGGGTTAAGACCGTCGTGAGGCAAGGAAGGTGTGCTGGGTTGAGACCGTCGTGAGGCAAGGGAGGTGTGCTGGGTTAAGACCGTCGTGAGGCAAGGAAGGCCAGGTTGGGTTAATACCGTTGTGAGGCAAGGAAGGTTTGCTTGGTTAAGACCATCGTGAGGCAAGGGAGATGGTCTGGGTTAAGACTGTCGAAATTTTTGAATTCATCATTTAACGACGATTAAAAATGTCGATAATCGATGACATGGACTTAATAGCGGGGTTTCTTTCTTAAGAAGCGGTTCTTATAGGGCAGCCATGTCTGGCCACTCATTTAGGCCGGAACATAGAGGGCAGCTATGTCCGGCCGCTGATGGAGGCCGGAGCATAGAGGAAGCCATGTATGGCCAATGATGGAGGCCAAAGCATAGAGGGCAGCCATGTCTGGCCACTGATGGAGGCCGGAGCATGGAGGGCAGCCATGTCTGGCCACTGATGGAGGCCGGAGCATAGAGGGCAGCCATGTCTGGTCACTGATGGAGGCCGGAGCATAGAGGGCAGCCATGTCTGGCCACTGATGGAGGCCGGAGCTTAGAGGGCAGAATACGATTGGCTAACAACTTACAGGTTACACACGGTATTTTAAATGTTGAAATTTAAATAAATATATTCTCGTTGGTCAACGTCTTTTTCACAAAATTAATCCTGAACAAATTTGTATAATGAGCTTCAGCCGTGTTTTTTGCAGGTATGGACTACTTTGCATCCTATTTGAAATCTTTAATTCTAAAACTATAACGTATTAGTGAACAGTTTTAGAAGTAGGAACACAGTTTGAAGTTAGGAGGACATCACGAGAACTCCTAACAGACTCTCTTCTCTGTAAAATGATGTATTAAGGAACATTCTTGAATGTAAGTTGACTCGGCTAAAATGTCTTGTTTGGTGAGGATTTGAGAGGTTCGTTTTAGACGTGATCCTTTCCAAAGATTCCCTGAAGTACGCTCACAAATGATTGATCAGGTTTGGTAAAATATCTATGATATCTATGAGGATATTAACTGTGTTTGGAACATAACCATGTCAATCTATACGTTATGGATGAGCAACAGAGACAATACAATTAGTAGCCAAAATTCTTCAAAATAAATAAGTTCTGAACGGTCGCTCGCATAAGTTCACCGATCCTAGAAAATCTGGAGAAATAATATTGCACATAATCTTCAGTTACTGAATCGAAAAAATATATATAATTGTGTATACTACCAACGCATTTCCATTTGCTTAGAAAATCTATCATTAATTTTCCATAAAGTAATCTTATACACCCCACAGCATTCCAAAAAATAGCATACATACAGAAAAATCTAACTCTGCATGGCTACAGGGATTTTTTGAGATATCAAGATAAACAAATTTTAGCTGACGAGCCTATACAATTTTAGCCCATTGAGAGTGGCTCGCCGCCGTGCAGGCCTGTTGGATCCAATGTAGGCCCATTGAGAGTGGCTCGCCGCCGTGTAGGCCTGTTGGATCCAATGTAGGCCCATTGAGAGTGGCTCGCCGCCGTGTAGGCCTGTTGGATCCAATGTAGGCCCATTGAGAGTGGCTCGCCTCCGTGCAGGCCTGTTGGATCCAATGTAGGCCCATTGAGAGTGGCTCGCCGCCGTGTAGGCCTGTTGGATCCAATGTAGGCCCATTGAGAGTGGCTCGCCGCCGT
>SDVV010016626.1:0-14198 GCA_016164225.1 Gammarus roeselii
TTGCAAAGCCTCCTTTGCTGCCTCCGCACCGTATGTTGTCTTGGCTATTGCAACCAGATCGTCTATCGGAATGACGTTTCTTCTTGCTCTTAGAAAACATAGTACATCATTTACATGTACGTTATTCTCACCTTCACCTGCACTGCTGACATCCTTGCCTTTTGGTGCCATCTCTCACTGTGTTAGTGCTTCTGGTTTCAAGTTACACGCTCTGTAGGCGCTACCCTCTCGCCATTTTCACTTGGTGGCCTGTGTCAAGAGATCAGCTCACACACTGTTTTTCATTATTATCTCTATTGTTCAGAGATCATGCGAGATTCAAAATGTGCACCAGGATCTTATACACCACCTGTGCAATGCATCAGCACAAAT
Organism: Gammarus roeselii; assembly: GCA_016164225.1. Taxonomy (NCBI): domain Eukaryota; kingdom Metazoa; phylum Arthropoda; class Malacostraca; order Amphipoda; family Gammaridae; genus Gammarus; species Gammarus roeselii. Next base: position 373 of record SDVV010016626.1, read on the forward strand.
ATAATCACCACCCTCTGAACGGGTCACAAACTCTGGGAGCACAAAGCAGGCACTCCCTCTCACCACCACCACGCAATAGGATAAGAAAAAAAATACGTCTATCTGCACAACGCAGGGAGGGCGGTGTTCCAAAATACTTTCAACTCCTGGTCGCTGTAAGTCCTGGATAGGCGAGTGAAGAAATCCTCTCCGTAACGCCTGAAATTAACACATAACAATGAACCTCAAATTTATGTAGGCACAACGTCAAATTTCGAGTATTAGGACGCATCTTCTACGTTCAAGCGAGTAAATAGTCATTGTAGGCAATATGTAAGTGTTAGAAAATTTGTGACCTTCCCTGCCAAATTGTGTTGTTGTAGCTGTGATAGAAATGGTGGAATGATACTGCATGTGTGTCTACATATAGGGTGGAGCCTGCATTAAGAGCGCACTACTGTTTCGGAGGAGAAGATATTGTGTTCACAAGTCAACGCCTTTTCTTAAAATCATTTTGCCTACTTATAGCAGCCCCTTTAGGCTTTTCGTGTCAAAAGCGCCAAAACGCCTCTCACGCCGAAGTTCAGTTTCTGAGGCCCGTCAAATGTGAATGATTTATCTGACATGTCATCCCTCTGTATTCATATTGGCCAAGGTCCGTCATTGCAATCTCACCACCGATTGTCTCAGAATTTTGGCTTTCAATATTATATGTATGGCTCCTTAATGTTCGTATATGCTAATTGACATCAAGATGTACCCTTTATTATGTATACGTGCACCTGTTGTTTACCGATGCGGCCTGTTGTTTAAATTATGAAGGCCATGTAGTCGCGAGATTTTGGACGTCGTCAAACGTTGTTCTTCTTCAGCATATGACAGACAAATGCTGTTTTCAGTATGTATTTATTATGTTACTTACCCTCCGCTAATATTAGCACTGTCAATCTATTCAATTTTTGACAGGTTCCGCTTATGTGACAGATCTCAACACGTGAAGTGTCTGTTCATCATTGGCCACAGTTGCGTATGCTCCTGTTATCTTGTTCTGGGCTCTTTACAACACCCCATACTAGTGTTGATTCGGACACAGAAATGAAAGTTACGCTGCGTATATGATCACACTTATTCGGCGGCCTCCCGGCTCACACAAACTCTGAAGCTACTCGCTTGCTAACATTCTTCACGACCATTTGTCATTGATTGGAGAATTCGCGTATTAGATAACTAAACGTTACTAACTTTGAAGCTACTCGCTTGCTAACATTTATCACGACCATTGGTCCCTAATAGGAGACACCGTGTATTTGCTAGCTAAATGTTCACGAGCAGGTCTGGAGCAGTACTGAGATTGGACATCAGCATGAACATTATTCAACTTCTTAATTATATGTGATTATTCAGGCTTAACGTCAATTAAAGACCGACATGAAACATGTATCTTCTTACCCGGTCGGCAAGCACCGCATGCGGTGTTAATCCATGTTATCCGCATGAGGATGAACCGATTAAAACCCGTGGCCAATACTCTTGTTATATTAGTCCGAAGCATTATGTATTTATCGCACCTTTACTCCATTCCCTGAGTAACAGTGAATGCTAACGTCGTAACATTAACTGCGAGGGGTCCTAATTTCTTCTTCGTCGCTCCTGCAGATAATAGGGCCGCGATAGTTCTTGTGAATAATACACACTATTTAACAGATGAGAATTGTGAAAATATACAGATACGCAAATGATAGATACTGTGCGAGTAAACGCATAGGCGTTTACTCCTACTTTAAAGGTGTTTGACAAATGTAGGTCGAGAAATGCTGCGAAATGCAAACTGCGTTATATTGACTTGTTTTATTTGACCAAATGAAGGACAAACCACGACCTGTCAACCCAGGCTATATACCGACATTATACATAGCTATAATCTTGAGAAAGTATGGTGTGAGCCTGATTTGCCAAAACAGGCTATGTGCCAACACATAACACGTTGCTATAATGAGATATACAAACTATAAAGGGAGGAAAAACAGATGAAAGAACAGTGTTTATTCATTTAAGGTGCAGTAGATTTCGCGTCATCGAAATTCTGTTTACAGTTGATATCGGTGTGATAGAATTCATTTAATAACACGACAGTCCGTTAAAGCGTGAAAATAGTCTAATTTCATTTCTGGAGCGTATTAACAATTACCATATGAAGAAATACGAGCGAATGACCAGCGCTTTGAAGAAGATCATGTTGCCATTCTGCTAGGATGAACACGTTCTTGTAATGCTACTACTCAGCACGAACTCTCCGGGCTGGTCTACTCCCATAGAAACATGTGATTGTTGGTATAAAACAGTTTGGCTTTCTAACAATATATAAATTTTGCTCATTCACGTGCTCGTTAAATTACTTGGATCAGCGGTCGCATTCAGCTGTTGAACTTTAACGCGTCTGTTGTTGAACTTCTCTCACCTGCCGAAGCGAGCACCAATTTTCCTTAAGATAAATGTGGTAGTCATGTAATCAACTAACACGAGATAAGCTCACCCACCAGAAAGCGCTGTTTGATCAAGTTCAGAAACTATAAAAAAGTGTTGGATCAATTATTGGTCGAATAATTTTGAGCTCTTGACATGTACTGTTGCTCTTATGGGTTCATGGGTGTTCGCTGCTATTAAGATGTTTGTTGCCCGCGTGTTTATGGGAGGCAATCGTTTGGGGTGTTTGCTGTCGGCAAGTTCATGAATGGGTCTTTTTGTACGTTTCCTGCCCACGAGTTTTGAACGGCTGCTCTATTAAGGGATTTTTTGCCAGCGAGTTCTGGACAAGTTTTTCAGATTTTCCGAAAAAGGTAAACAGTTGCGGGAGTGTCCCGGATGTTTCATTTTACCCCGTTCCAAAATTACGTCATTGGTGATTTCCTACTTTCTTCCTACAAAATCCCGATTGCGTCACATCACGAGCAAGCTCAAATTTCCAAATGGTTCACTGGTTTCCAAATCTTCAACGGCTTGTTTGTCTTATTTCAAATTTTTTGAAGTGCATTTTGACAGGTTAATAACAGTTCATTATTTGGACGTCAAATAGCAGACTGAAATATTTGACAGAGCACGCGAACATTCCATTAGCGAACATCAAATCATTACGCGCGAACCTGGAACAATAACTAATGAGGATACCTCACGACAAGAAACATCCTCAAATAACAAATGACGACTGGAAAGTAACAGTTTTTAAGTAGATATTCCATGAATAAAGCTATGAAGTCCAAGTCCATATTTTATGCATACGGATATACTTCTGCGTAACTTTTTGGTAGGTACACCATACGATGAATAAACCAGTTAGACAATGGAATTTCATTTTTATGCATCTCGACAAGGCTTCTAAATTAACCATAGAAATATAGTTATGTTAACTATGAATACACAGCGCATAATGTTATTCACAATTTGTATGAGTTTTTAATCCGACACGAACTTTCTCTGTAATAATATAATAAAATTTGGATAGGAACATCCCAAAATAAAGTGCAAACATATGACTACCATGTATGAATCAGAAATGGATAAACATCATGCAAGTAGTTAAAATTGTATGGAAGTGTAAATACTAGATCGTGAAAGTGCGTTCGAAATTCAACTTAGTTTGCAGAAGGTGCACGCTTATTTACCTCCACGGGCAGCTGGTGCATGCTCTGTTTCATATTAATTTTAGCTGTATCAAAATTCCTGAGCAATTCTTCACCCCATTGGCAGCTGGCACAAGCCGTGTTGGACTACAAAATAGCACCTTACCTGTCGAGCTGCTGGCACCCACGAATTTGCTTGCGTTGATGTCCTAAAACGAGTAATTGCATTTTCAATAGTTTGAAACGTGGCGCAGAAGATGTCAAAGGACTCCTTATTCATTGTAAGACGATTATATTTTAGAAACTAATTTCTATGGCAACATAGCAACTATTGCGCCTACCATGCAGCACGGCTTTGATGGTTTCAATGCCGTTTCTATTATTTACATTTTTAAAGTAATAAAAACAGACGTAGGAGGTCTGTTCTGACTCGTTTCTAAGGCATCCACGACGACAAATTTGTTGACACCCACCAGCTCGATCGGCATTAATGTCACGTCAATTGGGATAGTAAATTGTCATGATGAAGTAAATATCGGTGATCACAATGCTTTGCAGTTTTTTCTTAAAATCGATGGTCCAATGTAACGCTTTCAACTGTCTCGACATATTACAAAGTGGAGAATAGAGAATGCCTGTAACGGCCAACCGTCTTGCATTGGCCCTACCACCACAGGACCATTAGCTGTGAGTAGTTATATGTGGTGCAAGACGGCCCAAAAAATATAGTGGTGCAAGACGGCCCAGAAAATATAGTGGTGCAAGCCGGCCCAAAAAATATAGTGGTGCAAGACGGCCCAAAAAATATAGTGGTGCAAGACGGCCCAAAAATATACAGGCGCAAAACGGCCCAAAAATATACAGGCGCGGAACGGCCTAAAGATGTAAGACACCGAAACGACCCTGGAAATACGTACTGCATATATGCTTTGTGAAGGAATTAGATGGATCTTAATTAGGGACTACATATATGCTTTGTGAAGGAATTAAATTGGCGATAATTAGATCTTTGAACCTATTATCGAATGTAATTGTTATGAAGTATGTTATTTGTTAATGTGTATGACTTAGTCGCTGTATTTCTCGGACATTGTAGTTTTATGCTTATATAGTTCTATTCTGATCAAGTGAGCTACTGATGGTACATAGAGACTGCCCGGGACGGGTGGGGAAGAGGGGAGGGGTTGACCGGAGTCAGGCGGTGTCCAAACCGAAAATGGTAATTAGCGATTTTATCTCTTGATGTGTGGTCACACAAAGATCTTATCTCGAGATATATGGTCCTCTTGGAGAATTGTTTTTCTTACGGTATCTTATTGCTTGCATTTACGATTGCTTACGTATGGATTATAAAGAAGTATGTTATTAGGTCTTTTCAACGCTATATATATGATTGTATTGGAATATTTCGCACGGTATGATATATATTACTCTGTTTGTTATTGAATGACTTATTTGAATAGAAATTTTTACTGCTCAAACCGGAATTGTTAGGATATTCGATGTAGTTATGCAAGAAATATGGGTATATATTAGGAGAGCTTAGCTAGTTGTGCTTTATTTGACTCATTTTCGGAGGTTGTTTGGTGAAGTTTTTAGCGGTGAGATGCTTAATGCCAGCTTCATGTTGAATATAGGCTATGAACATTTACAGGTTATAACATGTTCATGTTGACGTGCTTTCATATTTTTTCACGCAAAAGTGTGTCCTCGGGTGGTAGTATTTCTGTGGGTTATCGATACGACCGCAATTCTAATTATCTTCGTATTTGTTTTACGGTATTATTTCACATGAGTATTTACTGTTTTGCTACCCTTAGCTGCTGGTCTGAGGCCTCGGACATGCAAGCAACATACTGTAACACGTTGGTTGCTAGTAAATGATCTCACTCGGGTATTCGTTGGTCGTTTTGCTGTTCATCAGTCCCAGCAGTCATTTATTTGTTTCATCGTACAAACAATTTTTTGTTGGGGTTCTTGGAAAAATCCATGTATCCAGACAGAGACGATTACCGCATTTTTCCGTGTCAATATCGGGGTTAACCTTTAAACTGGAGACTCATGCCAGGCTCATTATTGTTTATATCCAGGATGTGACTTTGCTTGATGTTGTTCAGAGACGATGGGTGAAACAGATGCAAGGTATCTCTGAAGTATTATACGTGACTGGATGTTTCCTTTAAAATTTGTTATTGATCAGTGGTAGTTTGCTGAGAAGTGACCTAGTGAAGCATTGTAGACTTCATAGTTATGACACATTGGGCTTGGATTCGTTTTTTTTTTGTTCAGCTAGAGACATAGCATCAGATAGGTCTAGAAATTTGTTATGGATTTGAATAGTATCGTAGTAAAAAATAGCGTTATGCTCATGAACTCAGAGTTAATTGTCAGATATTTTAGAGGAATGTATGTTTAAGAGGTGCAACTCCATTATGCATCTTTATAGAATTTTCGTTATTGATCCCTTGCAAATGTATACATTAACATTTAGAAGATGATTTACTGGATGGAGGGGTCCTAGAGCATTTATGGTTTGGCTACCCTTCACCTAATGAGATATATTTATCTACGATAGCTTAGGGAGCTGTGTACAACTTCAATTAGCTTAATATCTATCACATTTTCAACGTGGGGCAAGAGGCGTTTTAGTGCATTTACAATGCTTGTTCAATCGAGTTAAATTTAGGATATTGCAAACAAAGATTTATTAGATATATTATTTATATTGATAATAGATTTTGACATAATTACATATACATATATAACATGGGATATCATTGTACGAAAAAATGACTTTTTCACACCAAAAATTCGATGTGAGCATCATCGCGAAACAAAAATAAAGACTTCGACCTCACTCTCTTGTGTTATCTTGATCCTTGGTACCAGTGATAGTCTGTGGGTTCTTTATCAATAACGTATATATATTCCTCATCTGAAGCTGTCAACTCGTCATATCGGTATAGGATTTATCATCTGGGTGTGTTTTTTTCTCTGATTTATTGGTGTTCGAGATTAACGCCCTTAGTACACATTTTAGATAAGCGAGGACCTTTCGGGAGAATTGTATGCAATACTTGTAATCCTAGCCTTATATTCAAAACTTTGTTTATAGTCTTCAGCGAGCTTTTTATAGACGCTATTTTAATCACTATTACATGTTTGTGACATCGAATCGTTTCAGATTTTCTTCTTGCTATTATCCACATTTCCATTCATTATATTCCCGCAGATATCCGAAATATACCCAATTCTCCTCGCACTCAAACGTTTGAGACAGGATTCTCTCTTCTCATGCTTCATTACCAACATATTAGTAATGTTGCCAAAGCCCGAATGTGGAGCCTGATTTGCTTAATTTTATCTCCGCACTGCAAATAACACATACCCTCGTCTTCTCCTTTCTGGTAAAATTCTTCCACATCAAACTGGGCGGCATCTTTCTTCCTCGAATGCGGATCGCTATCTGAAGGGGTACAGATATGAGTCCAATTTTTACATACAGGATTGTTACCTTCACTCCGTTGACACATGTATGGGGCACCATGTAGGCATTTACACACATTTTGTGCAAAAGGGTTACCATACACTCCCGGATGCATTCATACCTAAGCAACCTAACCTAACCTATAGATCAACATCCCTTGATATTGTTACAAGATATTTAATGGGCTTCAGCTTCATGATATGTTATGGCAAAAGATGTAATCATCCTATCCTTAACTAACCTAACTTATGTGCGGTATTCAGTCAATGTTTTATACAATGCATAATACATATCTCCACTTGTCTCTACATTTTTGATCAATCCTTTGCAGTTTGATACACACATCCAATTCTGATCTAATAAATTATAAAAAATCTAACCTAACCTAACTTATGTAAGATATTCAGTCGATGTTTTATACAATGCATAACAAATTATCTCCACTTGACTCTACATTTTTATCTATCCTTTGCAGTTTTGACACCTAATTATTTCTGCTTCGCAATCAATCTCGACTCATATATATTACCATAGAGGTCAGATTTTCTCAATCTTAGATGGATTGTTTGTTACAAGTAATTCATATTTGTTTCCATCATACAAACGGGCTCTTCATCTCATACTAGGTCTAACACATTTTTCTTCAATATCTCCTGACACTTCATCCTTTGATGACTTGCACAATAGATCTGTCTTTTTTCTTTCCAATAATTTTTCCAAACTCTTCTCGATGACAGCGTTTCAAATGTCTCCACACGTTATTCGTCGATTTATGTTTATTAAATTTTATTTCTTTCTGGCATAGTTTACAGACCCCCATCGCCCCAACTATTTCGAACAATCGAGGACTCAAGCTATAGCCCATCCTTCCACAACAGAATCCCAATATTGACTGAATATTTTTCTCATCAGACTCTGATTTATATCTCACCATTCTATCACACATATACAACATTCACGCCGAGATAGATTTATGGGTACCGTTGCACCCCTTGAAATATATTCTCCTACCGAATTCAACAATTTCATTGTTTCCTTCGACCAACGCAATGTATGCAATTTCTCCGCTTAACCTTTGAGTTGTAGGATATTATAAACAATTGACTTAGGATTTACATACTTTTATTAGTATCATTTATGGATCTTGCTGACATCATCAATGACTTCTAACTCGTTTTTTTTCGATTACAGCATGGCTCGTACAGCCACCCATACCCATCATCACGATGTTTAAGTTTCCTCAAAAAATCTATCATATACCTCACCACATCTTTGTAGCGAACACCGAAGGCTGTTCCTTGCCCTTGAGTCCACATATGTAATTCTTATTCTTCTTGAACTTTAATTATTCGAATCTTCTCAAATTCAATGTCATTCTGTTTTTCATCAATGAGGAATTCTTTCATACGTTCCAGGTTTTCTTTGGTTCTTAGGAAAAACCCGTTGCCCACCACTTAAGCTTTATTACAATCATGATGATTTTCCACTCGGATCATATCAATTTCGAGAGTTGCTTTCTTATTACCCTTGAAGTTTGTTACATACGAGTGAAACCCGTCAATATCAGTTACCCAGAGCCGACTTCCTTTTACCTTCATCTTTATATGAATGTTATCTCCCACTCTTTTGATTCTGGTTTTACCCATTCTGTGATATCTGATATTTCCAACATTAGTCAATATTTGTTCGATCCGATTCATATCATCTTCGGAGATTTCTTCTTCCAAAACACGTAAACTAATTTTTGTCACTTGTACATTCATTGTTGTCTATTTGAGGATGATCCGTCCGTCTCCGCTTGTTCTCCACGTGACACTGACTCCAATCACGTCATACAACTTGCTATTATAATGCGTCTGCAAATCTTTAAGCCTATCATCACTCGCTTCGGCGATCAATTACGTATGTATGTACGTCTATAGACCTGTATGCGTATGTCCATGTCAAAACCTAACCTTACCTAACTTATGCACGGGATTTTGTCATTGATATATACAATCCATAACAAATTAGCTCCACTGGAAATGCGGGGATCTACATTTATGGATACATGGGGATGGAATAGGTTTCCGAATTCGTATCAAAGATATGGTGGAGTATATGAAGGAATTTGAGAGGAGTCTGATACAAAGTGATGATGAGTATGGTTGTATGTACGCACCATGTTGATACAAAAAATGCAGAAACATTGATACATTCAGCAAGATTGGGTGAGTGTACGAGTCATGCTGTAATCGAAAAAAACGAGATAGAAGTCATTGATGATGTCAGCAACATCTGTTATTAATACTAATAATGCAGAAATGAACCTTGTCAATTCCTAATTAAATGTTTATAATATCCTAAGACTGAAAGGTTAAGCAATGAATTTGCATATAACGTGTAAGTAGGAGGCAACATCGAATTGTCGTGAAAAATTTAATAGGTCAAAATTGGAAGTGTGTATCAAAACTGCAAAGGTTAGAACAAAAATGTAGAGTCAAGTGGAGCTAATTTGTTTTAGATTGTATTTATCAATGACAAAATCCCGTGCATAAGTTAGGTAAGGTTAGGTTTTGACATGGTCATACGCATACAGGTCTATAGACGTACATACATACGTAATTGATCGCCGAAGCGAGTGATGATAGGCTTAAAGATTTGCAGACGCATTATAATAGCAAGTTGTATTACGTGATTGGAGTCAGTGTCGCGTGGAGAACAAGCGGAGACGGACGGATCGTCCTCAAACAGATAACAATGAATGTCCAAGTGACAAAAAATAGTTTACGTGTTTCGGAAGAAGAAATCTCCGAAGATGATATGAGTCGGATCGAACAAATATTGACTAATGTTGAAAATATCAGATATCTCAGAATGGGTAAGCCAAGAATCAAAAGAGTGGGAGATAACATTCATATATGGATGAAGGAAAAAGGAAGTCGGCTCTGGGTAAGTGACATTGACGGGTTTCACTCGTATGTAACAAACTTCAAAGGTAATAAGAAAGCAACTCTCGAAATTGATATGATCCGAGTGGAAAATCATCATGATTGTAATAAAGCTGAAGTGGTTGGCAACGTTTTTTTCCTAAGAACCAAAAAAAACCTGGAACGTATGAAAGAATTCCTCATTGATGAAAAACAGAATGACATTGAATTTGAGAAGATTCGAATAATTAAAGTTCAAGAAGAAGAAGAATTACATTTGTGGATTCAGGGCATGGAACAGCCATCGGGGTTCGCAACAAAGATATGGTGGGGTATATGATAAATTTTGAGAGGAAACTTAAACATCGTGATGATGGATATGGTGGCTGTACGAGCCATGCTGTAATCGAAAAAACGAGTTAGAAGTCATTGATGATGTCAGCAAGATCTGTAAATGATACTAATAAAAGTATGTAAATCCTAAATCAATTGTTCATAATATCCTACAACTCAAAGGTTAAGCGGTGAAATTGCATACATTGCGTTGGTCGAAGGAAACAATGAAATTGTTGAATTCTGTAGGAGAATATATTACGAGGGGTGCAACGGTACCCATAAACCTATCTCGGCGTGAATGTTGTATATGTGTGATAGAATGGTGAGATATAAATCAGAGTCTGATGAGAAAAATATTCAGTCAATATTGGGATTCTATTGTGGAAGGATGGGCTATAGCTTGAGTCCTCGATTGTTCGAAATAGTTGGGGCGATGGGGGTCTGTAAACTATGCCAGAAAGAAATAAAATTTAATAAACATAAATCGACGAATAACGTGTGGAGACATTTGAAACGCTGTCATCGAGAAGAGTTTGGAAAAATTATTGGAAAGAAAAAAGACAGATCTATTGTGCAAGTCGTCAAAGGATGAAGTGTCAGGAGATATTGAAGAAAAATGTGTTAGACCTAGTATGAGATGAAGAGCCCGTTTGTATGATGGAAACAAATATGAATTACTTGTAACAAACAATCCATCTAAGATTGAGAAAATCTGACCTCTATGGTAATATATATGAGTCGAGATTGATTGCGAAGCAGAAATAATTAGGTGTCAAAACTGCAAAGTATAGATAAAAATGTAGAGTCAAGTGGAGATAATTTGTTATGCATTGTATAAAACGTCGACTGAATATCTTACATAAGTTAGGTTAGGTTAGATTTTTTATAATTTATTAGATCAGAATTGGATGTGTGTATCAAACTGCAAAGGATTGATCAAAAATGTAGAGACAAGTGGAGATATGTATTATGCATCGTATAAAACATTGACTGAATACCGTACATAAGTTAGGTTAGTTTGGGATAGGATGATTACATCTTTTACCATAATATATCATGAAGCTGAAGCCCATTAAATATCTTGTAACATTAGCAAAGGATATTGATCTATAGGTAAGGTTAGGTTGCGTAGGTGTTAATGCATCCGGGAGTGTATGGTAACCCTTTTGCACAAAATGTGTGTAAATGCCTACATGGTGCCCCATAGATGTGTCAACGCAGTGAAGGTAACGATCCTGTGTGTATAAATTGGACTCATATCTGTACTCCTCCAGATAGCGATCCGCTTTCCGAGAAGAAAGATGCCGCCCAGTTTGATGTGGAAGTATTTTAACAGGAAGGAGAAGACGGGGCTATGTGTTATTTGCAGTGCGGAGATAAAATTAAGCAAATCAGGCTCCACATTCGGGCTTTGGCGCCATCTCAAAGGACACCATTATCTTGAATATGATAATCTTAAAAATGAACGAGGAATTATGAGCTCAAAGGATGCAGTGGGCGCATTGATCGAACATAATAAACCGGACTTGGGTTTCCAATCTAATGTTATAGACAGTTCTCAAAATGGCGCGAGCGTAAAAGAAAGTATGGTGCCATTAACACTCAAGCTAAGAATGTATGAAGATTGGGTGAAAGTGGCTAAATCGATATGGTGGGAGAAAGACCCAAACCATAATTGAAATTGAAAATAATGAAAATAAGGGGAAACGTGGGGTACTTTCAGTGAAATGGATATCAGTGACAGTGATATTGAAATGTGGGAAGAAAAAAAAACTGCTAAAGTTGAAGGAAACCGAATTATCAAATGGGGTAATGAATGGGTGTCAAGTATATGAAGTGTACAACTGCATTATAAAAATTCAAATTTATATCTGACTTTAGTTCCATATATGTTGGTAATGAAGCATGAGAAGAGAGAATCCTGTCTCAAACGTTTGAGTGCATGGAGAATTGGGTATATTTCGGATATTTGCGGGAATATAATGAATGGAAATGTGGATAATAGCAAGAAGAAAATCTGAAACGATTCGATGTCACAAACATGTAATAGTGATTAAAAATAGCGTCCATAAAAAGCTCGCTGAAGACTATAAACAAAGTTTTGAATACAAGGCTAGGATTACAAGTATTGCATACACTTCTCCCAATAGGTCCTCGCTTATCTAAAATGTGTACTTAGGGCGTTAGTTTCGAACACCAATAAATAAGAGAAAAAAACACACCGAGATGATAAATCCTATACCGATATGACGAGTTGACAGCTTCAGGTGAGGAATAAATATACGTCATTGATAAAGAACCCACAGACTGTCACTGGTACCAATGATCAAGATAACACAAGAGAAGGGAGGTCGAAGTCATTATTTTTTGTTTTGCGAAGATGCTCACATCGATTTTTTTTGGTGTGAAAAAGTTACGATTTCGTAAAATGATATCCCATGTATATATATATCCATATATAATTATGTCAAAACCTATTATCATTATAAATAATATATCCCATAAATCTTTGTTTGCAATATCCCAAATTTAACTCGATTGAACTAGCATTGAAAATGCACTAAAACGCCTCTTGCCTTACGTTGAAAATGTGTTGGATATTAAGCTAATTGAAGTTGTACACAGCTCCCTATGCTATTGTAGATAAATATATCTCATTAGGTGAAGGGTAGCCAAACCATAAATGCTCTAGGACCCCTCCATCCAGTAAATCGTCTTCTAAATGTTAAAGTATACATTTGCAAGGGATCAATAACGAAAATTCCATAAAGATGCATAATGGACTTGCACCTCTTAAACATACATTCCTCCAAAATATCTGACATTTAACTCAGAGTTCATGAGAATAACGCTATTTTTTACTGCGATACCATTCAAATCTATAGCAAATTTCTAGACCTATCTGATGTTATGTCTCTAGCAGAACACAAAAAAAATTTCAAGCCCAATGTGTCATAACAATGAAGTCTACAATGCTTCACTAGGTCACTTCTCTGCAAACTACCGCTGATAAATATCAAATTTCAAAGGAAACATCCAATTACGTATAATACTTCAGAGATACCTTGCATCTGATTCACTCATTGTCTCTGAACAACATCAAGCAAAGTCACGTCCTGGATATAACCAATAATGGGCCTGACATGAGCCTCCAGTTTAAAGGTTAACCCCGATATTGACACGGAAAAATGCGGTAATCGTCTTTGTCTAAATACATGGATTTTTTCCAAGAACCCCAACAATAAATTGTTTGTACGATGAAACAAATAAATGACTGCTGGGACTGATGAAAAGCGAAACGACCAACGAATACCCGAGTGAGATCATTTGCTATCAACCAACGTGTTGCAGTATGTTGCTTGCATGTCCGAGGCCTCAGACCAGCAGCTAAGGGTAGCAAAACAGTAAATACTCATGTGAAATAATACCGTAAAACAAATACGAAGATAATTAGAATTGCGGTCGTATCGATAACCCACAGAAATACTACCACCCGAG
>SDVV010016627.1:0-14197 GCA_016164225.1 Gammarus roeselii
GTGTTATGATGATGCCTACCAGTACTCGGATGCTCTGTAGTGTTGGTGCAATAACCGAAACGATGTTGCAGTGTTATGATGATGCCTACCAGTACTCGGATGCTCTGTAGTGTTGGTGCAATAACCGAAACGATGTTGCTGTGTTATGATGATGCCTACCAGTACTCGGATGCTCTGTAGTGTTGGTGCAATAACCGAAACGATGTTTCAGTGTTATGATGATGCCTACCAGTACTCGGATGCTCTGTAGTGTTGGTGCAATAACCGAAACGATGTTGCAGTGTTATGATGATGCCTACCAGTACTCGGATGCTCTGTAGTGTTGGTGCAATAACCGAAACGATGTTTCAGTGTTATGATGATGCCTACCAGTACTCGGATGCTCTGTAGTGTTGGTGCAATAACCGAAACGATGTTGCAGTGTTATGATGATGCCTACCAGTACTCGGATGCTCTGTAGTGTTGGTGCAATAACCGAAACGATGTTACAGTGTTATGATGATGCCTACCAGTTCTCGGATGCTCTGTAGTGTTTGTGCAATCACCGAAACGATGTTGCAGTGTTATGTTGATGCCTACCAGTACTCGGATGCTCTGTAGTGTTGGTGCAATCACCGAAACGATTTTGCAGTGTTATGATGATGCCTACCAGTACTCGGATGCTCTGTAGTGTTTGCGCAATCACCCTAACGATGTTTTAGTGTTATGATGATGCCTACCAGTACTCGGATGCTCTGTAGTGTTTGTGCAATCACCTAACGATGTTGCAGTGTTATGATGATGCCTACCAGTACTCGGATGCTCTGCAGTGTTGGTGCAATCACCGTAACGATGCTGCAGTGTTATGATGATGCCTACCGGTACTCGGATGCTCTGTAGTGTTGGTGCAATCACCGTAACGATGCTGCAGTGTTATGATGCTTTGTAATGTTTGCGCAATCACCGTAACGATGCTGCAGTGTTATGATGATGCCTACCAGTACTCGGATGCTCTGTAGTGTTGGTGCAATCACCGTAACGATGCTGCAGTGTTACGATGATGCCTACCAGTACTCGGATGCTCTGCAGTGTTGGTGCAATCACCGTAACGATGCTGCAGTGTTATGATGCTCTGTAGTGTTTGTGCAATCACCGTAACGATGCTGCAGTGTTATGATGATGCCTACCAGTACTCGGATGCTCTGTACTGTTTGTGCTAACACCGTTACGATATTGCAGGGTTATGATGATGCCCACCAGTACTCGGATGCTCTGTACTGTTTGTGCTAACACCGTAACGATGTTGCAGTGTTATGATGATGCCTACCAGTACTCGGATGCTCTGTAGTGTTTGTGCTAACACCGTAACGATGTTGCAGGGTTATGATGATGCCCACCAGTACTCTGATGCTCTCATTTAATCGAATATTTATTTGCGCGGCTCAATCCGCTCTTGAACCTAAAGATGTTTGCTGTGGCTGACAAGTGCAGCACACAATTGATTTCTCGTATTTCCAGAGGCATTTGATTGAGTAGCTGAGGTGCCCGACTTTTGAAACTGTTAAATGCTACGGTTTGCATCGTTTCACCGTCCGTCCGTTCTGGCACTTCGGAATTGACACATTCTGCCAATCCTTGACTGAGCGCTCATTGTCACTTTCGTTACATTTTTTTCATTTACATTGACCGTGTAGCTTTCCAGGATTTTCCAAACGTTTATGACCACGAATCTTTCAAAACCTCTTTTGGATTGAGTATACTTGGATACTTAATTGGATACTTGGAGTTTCTTCGCTGTTCACAGCAGGTCACAGCGTGGCTGCCACCTAGCCCACATCCGTGGGGCACTCTCCACTTGTGCTGCGGCATCAGCATTTGCATGTTGTAGGTACATTCGCCAGTCGGATCCCGGCTTGGCGTCGCGGTTAAGCAGGGAGTTGTCCCCACAGTGAGGGTATCCATTAATTTGCGGTCGATCTGGAACACAGCTGAGGTATTTATCCAGTCGGCTCTTGAACCTCAAAATGTTTGCTGTAGCTGACAGTTGTAGCACCCGTTTGATCTCACGTATTTCCGATGGCATTCGGTTGAATAACCGGGGTGCCCGGCACGTGAAGCTGTTGAATGCAACTGTTTGCATCGTTTTGCCCCCCATCAGTTGTGGCACTTTGAAGCAACACATTCTGCCAATTCTTGCCAGGTTTTTCATGGTCACTTCCGTTATAATTTTTTCGTTTGCATTGGCAGTGTAGCCTTCCAGAATTTTCCAAACGTTTATGACCATAAATCTTTCAAAACGTTGTTGGATTGAGTATTGATAGCCTCAATGCGTTTAATCTTACATAATAGTCCATTTCCTTTACCTTAATAATATAAGAGGTGAAGCTTCTTTGAACTGCTTCAAGTCTATTCAAATCTTTCTTCTTATGTGGGATCCAGAGAGGGGAGCAATAGTCAATGACTGGTTGGATTAGCCGTTTCCAAAGAGTCAACATTGTTCTTTTATCTCTAGCCAGAAAGGTTCTCATGGCCCAAGAACACAGTCATCTGCCACTAGCCTCAACCTTTGCAACTTGTTCATGGAAAGTAGCATTGTCTTTCATTAGTACGCCTAGATTACGCAGGCTTTCTTTTTCTTCTATAGCTGTGTTATTGATAGAATTATACGATGTATTGGTTTTTAGATCGGAATTTTTCCCGTATCTCAGTGATTCAAATTTAGATTCGTTAAATTGCATATTGTTTTCACCAGCCAACTTGAAGATTTCTTCCAGATCAGTTTGCAGCTTTTCTACATCACTCAAGTCATTGACAATGCCTAGTACTCTGGTATCATCTGCAAAGCAAGAGACTGATGTATGTAGACAGCTTTGGCCCAGATTATTAGCCAATATTAAGAAAAGCAGAGGTCAAGCACGGTGCCTTATGGGACCCCACTAAGGACTTCCACTGGCGCAGAGGTTTCTCCATTCACTACCACACTTTGAGTTCTGCCCTTCAGAAAGATTTTGATCCATTTAGAAACATTCCCTTGGATACCAGCGTTGTATAGTTTTGATAGCAGTATACTATGATCTACTTTGTCGAAGGCCTTGGCAAAATCATGATAAATCACATACACATTTGATCCATCACACAATGCATTTAACATTTGGTCATAGTGCTCCAGCAGTTGGGTCAATGTGCTCCTCTTACTTCTGAAACCATGTTGCTCGGAGTTGAACCATTTATTTTTTTCAAGATAATTCACTATTCGTCCTTTCATTACTCTTTCAAATATTTTGACTACATGTGATGTCAAAGAAATTGGTCTGTACTTCGATGGGCTTTTGAGGCTACCTCCTTTTGTTAGCGGGAAGATGACGGCATGTTTCATGGTCTTGGGATATCCGAAGTGTCCAAAGACTTCTGCCACAACATTTGTAGGGTCTTGACAGTACCTGTTTGCATTGCTCCAATAGAACAGCTGTGATGTCGTCTGGTCCGGATGCACTATTGCTACCTATGTCATCAATAGCTTATGTAATTCCAGAGATGTCAATGTTAAGATCAGTCAATGGAAATGATTCAGAGACAATTTCAGGATTTGTATGAGTAAGCATTGAGATACTTAAGACCCGTCTGTAATTCTCACTTAACAACTAGCTCATCGCTTTGTTTTCATTTACCAGTTGACCGGATTCATCAATTAATGGGCCAATTTTAGTTTTAGAGGTTGAAAATTTGTCTGCATAAGCAAAATTTTTTTTTATAATTTTTGTAATTTTTTCAATAGCTTTCTTTTCATTTTCTCTTCTCTTATGATCATGTGAACCTTTTATCCACTTTTCAGTCAAGATGATGGCTTCTTCTTGTTTTATGCGTTTAAAAGGGTTTACTTTGTTACAAAATTTATTCCGATTTATTGCTCGCTTTTTCATGAGCAATTCCCTTTCTGAATAATACTTGCTTCTTTTGGGAATTTTTCTTTTTATTGGCACATGTTTTAAACACACCTGCAACAGTATATCATTAAAGTTATTCTTTGCTTCCTCCACACTGTTTGCCTGATCAATGAATTGTTTCCAATCAATATTGGACAGAGATTTGCGCATATTTACCCAATTTATATCTGCACTAAAGAAGTTCAGTTACCGGAAAGTCATATTCCCGGAGAAGATGGTATTTACTGTGTTTCTTCTCAGTAGGTCAGCATCTAGATTTATTTCAATCACATTATGATCTGATGTTGCAGTTTTAGTTATTTTAATGTTTTTTATATACTCAACTGAGTTGAAAAACACTAGATCTAAAATATTGTTATTTCGTGTTGGCTTTTCAATAATTTGGGTAAGAAAATATCTATCTACTAATTTGAACAGTGTTTCAGCTTGATTTGTTGCAGCTTTGGTGTTACCTTTACCAATGATATAGCTACCAGGTGCCGCCGCCTGATCATTATTTAACCAGTTGATGAATGGAAAATTGAAGTCACCTCAGAGGAAGATTTTAAATTCAGTCTGATCAATGTTCGACATGTACGTCTGTAAGATTCCGAGCGCATCTTCAAAATGTACAAACTCGCAGTTTGGTGGTCTATACACTATAATTATTACGGTTTTCAACTTTCCAACTTTAACAGCAAGACACTTGCAGTAATCATTGGAAAATTTCAACTCATCGCAGCTTCCAAGACACTCTTTCACTTAAACTCCAACACCACCACATTTCCTATTTGTGCGGTCACTTCTGAAAAAAGTGTAATTTTCAAAATAGAGCTCAGCTGATTTAACATTTTCATTTAAGTGTGTCTCAGTTAAGCCAATGAAGAGTGAATCACTATCATATAGAATATCTTGAATCAACTTCATTTTGCCATATTGACTGGTGTTATGGAGGCCTTGTAAATTTAAGAGGTGACACTTTTTCAATTCATTTTGGTTGAATGTTTTATGAGATAGTGTTTCCTCTATTGACTCGGTGTTGGCAGCTCTCTCACCAGCGGGAACTTCGGTTTGCAAGGGTAAAGTAGGAGACTCTCCAAAGTTTCTAAAAAAGAATTTTTCGTCTGTGACTGGTCAGCACTGTAGTGGTGATGGCCATGTACCGCTACAGATGGACTCACGCGGGCATCACCAAGAGGGCACCTGCCATTACAGGTAGGCCTGTACTGGTTACTGTAAAGAGAGTGACCTCCCGTTGAGGCCGCGAGAGGAACCTGTTGGGCGCGGTTTTTGAAGCGCGTGTCGTGTAATCGAGGCTGTTGTTTGGCCCAACCTCTTTGGCCAACGTGGTTAACGTTTAAGTGTTGCTGTGTGTTGCCATAATGGGCATTTCCTTGTCTGCTGGCTGCAGTAGTTTCGTCTTGCTGGGACTCTAGTGGTTTTCTTGTTTTTCTAATATGCAGTCACTCACATCTTTTTTTGGTGCATTGAATATGAACGAGTCATTACACACCCGTGGATGGAATTTCTTACTGAGCTCATCACTTTTGCAACCATACCTTCCCAATCCCATGAACTTATTGCAACGCTTTGGGTGGGTAAAGCCACATCCATTCCCTGACACTTCATTCTTGCACTTGTTTTTTAAATAGAATGTGCAGTGTTTCAGGCTTTCCACAGTGGGTACTAGTTTTTGGTTTTTGCCCTCCTGGGCCACGTTTATTTTCTTGATCACTATTACAGTTTTTATTTGACCCAGGCTCACAAGCTGGGTGGGTGAAGCCACAGTCTTTTCCTTACACTCCATACCTGCATTTGCTCTTCAAATAGAATTTGCAGAGTTTGGTGTTTTTCACTTTTGGTAAATTATCTCCTATTTGCTCTCCAGTATCACTCTCATTTTCCTAATTGCAATTTTCACTGGAATTTATCATATCAGTAACATCGGTATCTAAACCAATGTCACTCACCATATCACTGTTCTGGTCACTAGCAGCCATTTCTGTACCCTGACTGCCAGTGGACAGTGAGGTACTGTGACCATCAGCAGTTTTATCAGTGCTCTGCACACTAATTGTTTGGTCCTGGTTTTCCCCAGCCATTTTATTTTTAACATCGAAACAGGTCACACACCTGCTGCAAAACCATTTCGATGATTTCCCCAGCATCCTGTAGCATATCAGTCCTGCGTCCGACACTTTTGAACAAGATTTGCAGAAACATTCATCACATTCTGCGCAAACAATATCGACATTTTCCCGTCCTTTGCATGCGTTACACTTCCATGATGCCTTTTCATCAAGTTCAACTTGGAAAACTAAGAGTAGAATTTTATTTTAAAAATCTCGAGCCGGATTAACTTGGCTCTCGGTCCTCACCCCCTGATAGTGATTGATTGTATCCAATGAGAGTATGCAAAGGAAGAATAGTTTGATAAGAGAGCATCGGTGGTGGGAGAGTTTGACACAGCGTATATAATCCTTAACGCCTTGCTCAGTGTCTGTCTGACCTAATCAATGTAAAGTCTTGAGTTCTGATAAGAGAACATCGGTGGTGGGAGAGTTTGACACAGCGTATATAATCCTTAACGCCTTGCTCAGTGTCTGTCTGACCTAATCAATGTAAAGTCTTGAGTTCTGATAATCGTCTTGAATAAAGCCGAGGTACTTTATATGAGACAACCAGTCACATGCATTGCCGTTGAATCAAACCTTTGGCAATTGATGGTGATGTCGATGAGTAACGAGCAGCAATTAGACTATACATTCGCTAGCCATGAGTCTGTTGCCTGCTAATCTTCTTGAAAGATGGAATAGGAATGATCATTCGCGAGCAATGAGTCTGTAGCCTGCTAATCTTCTTAAAAGATGGAATAGAAATGATCATTCACGAGCAATGAGTCTGTTGCCTGCTAATCTTCTTGAAAGACGGAATAGAAACGATCATTCACGAGCAATAAGTCTGTTACCTGCTAATCTTCTTGAAAAATGGAATAGAAATGATCATTCGCTAGCAATGAGTTTATTGCCTGCTAATCTTCGTGAAAGACGGAATAGAAACGATCATTCGCCAGCAATGAGTCTGTCCCCTGCTAATCTTCTTGAAAGATGGAATAGAAACGATCATTCACGAGCCATGAGTCTGTTGCCTGCTAATCTTCTTGAAAGATAGAATAGAAACGATCTTTCGCGAGCAATGAGTCTGTTGTCTGCTAATCTTCTTGAAAGACGGAATAGAAACGATCATTCGCCAGCAATGAGTCTGTTGCCTGCTAATCTTCTTGAAAGATGGAATAAAATCAATCAATAAGTACTACATTTTTATGAAAATAGTCGCATCTTCATCAAAGTAGTCTGATCTCCCTCAAAGTAGCCAGATCTTCTTGAAAATAGTCAGCATTACAAACAAATAAAACTTATCACTCCTATTTGTGATAGGTCATTGATGAAAATATTGCAAAGAAGGGGCTCAAGACTGATCCTTGAGGAACACCGACTGTTATTAGCAATACGCCACATTTTTGTCGTTGCAGTGTTAATTGATCTCTAAGGGACAAGTAACTGTCAACCAGCGAGCACGCGTTTGCACGGATACTGAAGCTCGCAATTTTGTTGACAAAATATCCATATCAACTGAATCAGGTTTTTATCACAGGTCGAGGAATAGACACACGCTATAAATTCTATCATTAAATGATTAAATACGGTCACACGCAGTACGTTTTATCATGAAACGATTGAAGCAGATTGGCAATTACTAGGGTTGTATTGGACTTTCACTGTATCCGAGGTGAGGTGCCTGGCTAGTGAAACTATTGAATGCCATATTGAGAAGTCAGGAGGGCAAAAAAAAATACCATCACGAGGAACTAGAACAGTGCAAAACAATCAAAAAGAAACGTGGAATGTACTGAAAAGAATTGTTCCCCACAGAAAAAAAGATGACCTCGCCTACTTATTCGAATACTCAAGCAACTTCAGAGGAGTTTAACAACTACTTCGCTGGAGTTGGGAAACTTGTTTTTGATGAGGTAACCCAGGAAGCTTATCAAGAATTACAGAGCGACGCAACAGATTCATGGAATCCAAAAGCTTTCGATGGAGACAACGACCTAGAAGCAAACATCAAATGGAAACCAAAGCAAGTATCGCAACACGAAATATAACGAGCTGTATTTGCCTTGAGGAACACAAATTCTACAGGAATAGATGGTTTAGCCCTACAAAATCTAAACAACGGCCTAATAGTTACCTTGCCTTATATCAGCACAGTTATTAACACCTCCATAGCAAGTGAAACTTTCCAGAGATCTGGAAGCATGCAATCATGAAAACAATTCATAAATCTGGGGACAAGAATGAACCCTCTAACTTTAGACCAATCAGTCTTCTGCCTGTCCTATCCAAGGTTCTAGAAAAGGTAATATCTATCCAATTGATTGATTACCTGGAATCAAACAAGCTGTTGAATGACTGCCAGTATGCTTATCGGCGAAAATTGTCAACAAAAGACGCACTTATGAGCATCAATGAAGATCTGTACTAAAACTTTGATGAGCGGTAGATATCTCTGCTGGCATTGCTAGACTTATCGAATGCATTCGACAGTGTAAGCCATACAATCCTTTTTGACAAGCTCCGCAACATCGGAATAGACCCTACTTGGTTCGAAAGTTATCCGATGAATCGGCAACAATCAGTTAAACTCGATAACGCAACTATGTAAAATTCGGCCACAGTTGCCTTTGGGGTCCCTCAAGGTTTGATACTTGGCCCTTTATTGTTCCTAGTTTTTGTAAATGACATCGACTGTAAAATACCAAAAAATTGAGTGAAAATGGTAATGTACGCCGATGATGTTCTAATATTGCTTTCACGAAAACCGTCAGATCAGAATTCGCTAAAAGACGACGCTGAGACAGCCGTAACTAATCTGAAATCTTGGTAAGATACAAATTGACTCAAGCTCAACTCTGAAAAAACAAAATGCAACATGTTCGGCTCGAACTCGAAAAGAAAAGCAGTTCCAATTCCAATAAATTTCTTTATCGAGATAGGCAAATCTGACATACCTGTTGAAGATGAAGTTATAAGTCTGGGAGTATGGTTTGATCCCGATATTTCCTTCAAACACCACGTAACTACTCTGTGTTCCAAGTTGAATGGAACACTTTTGTTCCTAAACTCTGCAAAATAATAACTGAATTTCAAATCAAGATTACTGATTGTCCACGCTTTAGTATTTTCTCACATTAACTACTGTCTTTCAAGTTGGGGGAAATACACCAAAACTCCAAGAGAGAAAGTGCAACGTTGTAGAAACTTTGCGGCAAGAATAACATGCGATGGTAACCACAGGAAACGAGTTCACGTAAGTCCTCTCCTCGAAAAATTACAGTGGCTCAATATCGACAACAAACTGGTACTCCATGAGTCGATCAGAATTCATAAAGATCTTCTAGAAAAACATCCACCCGGCAGCCAAAGACATATATTCTCATGGTGAAAAGAACAATCGATTCACAAGAAATAATGATACTCTGCGCGTTGAACACAGGAAAACAGAAACTGCCTGTCGAGCTTCTTCGATCACTAGGCCAAAATCCTGGAACAACCTACCAACAAGCCTCAAGAACCTTGAATCCAACACGTCCTTCAAAAATAGGCTTAATGAACATCTATTGACCGATCAATTCAAAACCGTAACTTTGCCCACAAAAACAAGCTAAATGCATAATACCAGTAACCAGGAAATGCATTCTGTTCTTGAGCATGTCCGAAACCACCACCACCACCACCATAACTCTCAACATTGAGACACCATCTAATCGTTTTTACGCTGACGATACATATGTTTTCTATGTTGCTACCGATCACAATTGTCTTTGCAAATTACTATAAGTGTTAACTAGCGTTTTGTCTGTTTCTATGTTCCAAATGTTCCCGTCGTTTTAGTAAAACTAAAATACGAACTCTGTCATTTCGAGGAACGATAGGCAGCTTCTAACTTTGACAAAGGTTAACTCGATTTTAATATAATTCAGTTAATTATTTCTAACAATTACCGTACCATTTTTGATGATACAATCATTGCCTTATAAGCTAATATTTTGATTTGTCTTCTATAACAGAACTATATTAATCCGACTTGTGTACTCCCGCATTGTATGATTCTGATTGTCAATCATTTAATCATTTCCTAGCCGTCTTGAAGTGTGTATATTGTATATTCAGTTGTTTGGTATGTATTTTATGCATAACTTTTTTAGAACTTATGTCGCCTAATCATCCTTCATTATTATTACAATGGTTTAGACCCATCTTTACAATATGTTAGCGCTTTTCTATTTTCGAACCCTATATTGTATTCATATTTTCGGTATAATTCATGTCGGCCATCCACATCTTTGTCATCGTTTAATAATGTAGACTACTCATTACAATATGCTAGCACATTTTGATGTCCCAGCCCCATGTTCTCGGGACTCTAACCACATGCATGCGTGATTTCCCCCCCATATACTTGTTATTTTCCACACCCCTGTCTTTTGTTATTTATCCACCCCAAGTATTTCTTATTTCTCAACCCGCGTGTCACTGGTTGTCTCAACGCTATTAAGTCGGAATTATTTTGTCAGAAAATACATTTTTTGTGTGTGCACAGATGATACTATTGTAATTAATATTTCGCTCCATGTAATCCCAACCGGCGGCCCCTAGAGATAAGCTGTGTCGAATTCAAATTGAACTCTCGTTTTGGTTAATTCCAGTAGCGTAGTTGATAATGAAGTTTCATGTCTTATGTTTAAGAATTTATTTATTTCCTGTAAAACTGTTGCTACCTGTAGCATTGCTACATGTTGCTACCTGTAGCGGCTGGTGCCCTCAACTGTAGCGGCCTGTCTACACCTGTAGCGGCCTGCCCTCGCCTGTAGCTGCGTGCCCTCACCTGTAGTGGCCTACCTTCGTCTGTATCCGCCTAACTTCGCCTGTAGCGGCCTGCGCTTACCTTGCACTTACCGTGCCGTTGCTGTGTCGGCAGGTATCATATCCTCCTACGATATGGACTCAGCTGTTTACAGGATGCCGGGAAGACCGGCCCTTACGTTGCCTCAAAACACGACGTGAGGCTGCTTGTCAAGGCCACATCTCACGCTACACGTTGGCCATCTTGAGAAGTCCTAGTGATTCAGCATACATGACACTTTGATTGGCCTTTGTCGTGGAATGTTGGTTGGGCACCCTTACGATGCACGTCGCATAGTATCCTTAGTTGATAGATGTGGCACATTATTTGGGTTCACAAATGACGGGAACTTGAACCACACGGTGGGAACCGAAAACGACGCCCAAGAGGCCTAGCATGTGAAGTAGGTCCTTCGAAGTGGTTGCCTGAGGCTTGATTAGAATTTTATGGTACGGATTCATTCTCCTCTCTTTTCTCTTGTCAACATTTGCTCTTATGCCTGCGTCATTAAGCGTCCCTGAGTGTTTTGGTGCCCTTGTTGGAGGCGATTAAGCAGCAGCTATTCAAGGTTTGTCGGGCACCGTTTCATTACTTGGTCCATAATAATGTCCTTGGTTGAAGATCATTCAGCAGCAGCTATTCAATGTCTGTCGAGCAACATTTCCTTACTGGCCCATCGTAGGTTTCCTGCAGACTCTGTGGCGTATAAGCGGCGCAACCCGCATCCAGTGTTCGTATAACACACTCCAACTTCTTCGTTATTGCTGCATAGCCCGCATTCAGTGTTCGTATAACACACTCCAACTTATTCGTTATGACTGCACAGCCCGCACTCAGTGTTCGTATAACACACTCCAACTTCTTCGTTATTGCTGCACAGCCCGCATTCAGTGTTCGTATAACACACTCCAACTTCTTCGTTATTGCTGCACAGCCCGCATCCAGTGTTCGTATAACACACTCCAACTTCTTCGTTATTGCTGCACAGCCCGCATCCAGTGTTCGTATAACACACTCCAACTTCTTCGTTATGACTGCACAGCCCGCATCCAGTGTTCGTATAACACACTCCAACTTCTTCGTTATGACTGCACAGCCCGCATCCAGTGTTCGTATAACACACTCCAACTTCTTCGTTATTGCTGCACAGCCCGCATTCAGTGTTCGTATAACACACTCCAACGTCTTCGTTATTGTTGCACAGCCCGCATCCGGTGCTCGTATAACACACCAACTTCTTCCTTTTTCTGGTGTCGTTCTTTTGTCCCACTCATTTTTCCTAAACATATCATCTTCGGATTGTATTCTATCCCCAGTTAGTTTACTTCTGCAACTCTTTAATATTACTGAAGGGACAGTTTGCCCCTGTGCTTGAGGGCCTCTTCAAGTATTATTAAACATCCATGAATAAACTGTTGCATTGCCGCTCAAAGCAAAGAAAATGACTCTACTCGTACCAGGAAGTCCGCGTAATGCAATCAAGTTTCCCCAGTGTGAGCGGAGAGACATTATTCAGTGTCTGTTTTTCAGCGGAATGACACGTTATCATTCGAAAAGGCTTCGGGCCGTGGTCCCATGGAGGTGCCAGTCCGTTTTACCGCTCTCACAAAAAGCGTTTTGACTTGAATACTGATGAAGGTATCATCACAAGCAGTTCATCATTTAAAGTTCGTGTGTTGTACTACAATCGCATGTTTTTTTAATTCGAATTTTGTCTCTGCGTTAGCTGGAGAAAAAAAAAATCTTTTATACATTTTTTCCATCTGAGTGATGTCATCTATCATTCACTCTCGTGTATCATACACTCTCGTGTATCATACACTCTCTTTGTATCATACACTCTCTTTGTATCATTCACTCTCTTTGTATCATTCACTCGCGTGTATCATTCACTCTCGTGTATCATTCACTCTCGTGTATCATTCACTCTCGTGTATCATTCACTGTCGTGTATTATTCACTCTCGTGTATCATTCACTGTCGTGTATTATTCACTCTCGTGTATCATTCATTCTCGTGTATCATTCACTGTCGTGTATTATTCACTCTCGTGTATCATTCATTCTCGTGTATCATTCATTCTCGTGTATCATTCATTCCCGTGTATCATTCATTCCCGTGTATCATTGATTCTCGTGTATCATTCACTCTCGTGCATCATTCTCTCTCGTGTATCATTCATTCTCGTGTATCATCCACTCTCATGTATCATTCACTCTCATGTATCATTCACTCCCGTGTATCATTCTCTCTCGTGTATCATCCACTCTCATGTATCATTCACTCCCGTGTATCATTCTCTCTCGTGTATCATCCACTCTCACTATCCGTCCGTCCGTCTGTCTGATCGCTGTAACGCTCCCACAAAATTCGCTAAGACTAGGTAGCTTCTAGAGTTATTAAGTAATCATGACAAGCAATTCAGCATAAGAAAGACTGGTAGAGTAGATACTACAATCTTATACAACGTGTTTTTTAATTTTAATTTTGAAAAATTGTGAAATGCGATTATGAAATGCCCCAAAAGATTCAACAAATATTTTCTCCTAGGACTTTCAAATTGGATTCTTTTTGTCTTTTTTTTTAAGTAGCAATGTACACTTTTTAACATTTGACTTTAGTTTTGATTTTATATTCTCTCCCTCCTTGTTCAGTTTTTGAGGCAGCATGGCTTGCAAACCATCATGCAGTTTCTTGCGAAGTATGACCAGAAAACGAAAAGTATTTGTTTATTGCCCACTTTTTTATACTTTCTAATATTTCACGCTTCTTTTTACTCGCCTTTCCTCCTCCAGGCAGGTCGCCTTTCCTCCTCCAGGTTTGTCGCAATCATCACCAGAGAGAGCCGTTGTGGAGCACAATAACAAAGTTATAGGTTTTATAAATTTCAGTTAGCCAAGTTGTAAAAGGCGATTTTTTGAACAAAGCAAATAGTATAAATTATGACTGGTTCATCCCGTAAGAAGTTGAGTCGAGACCTGCACTCATCTCATTGATGTAGATTGATGTGCCGACCTGCGCCCATCTCATTGACGTAGATTGATGTGCCGACCTGCACCCATTTCATTGTGTACATTGATGTGCCGACCTGCACCCATCTCATTGATGTACATTGATGTGCCGACCTGCACCCATCTCATTGATGTACATTGATGTGCCGACCTGCACCCATCTCATTGATGTACATAGATGTGCCGACCTGCACCCATCTCATTGTGTACATTGATGTGCCGACCTGCACCCATTTCATTGATGTACATTGATGTGCCGACCTGCACCCATCTCATTGATGTACATTGATGTGCCGACCTGCACCCATCTCATTGATG
>SDVV010016628.1:0-14197 GCA_016164225.1 Gammarus roeselii
CGGTTTTATATATATATATATATATATATATATATATATATATATATATATATGTGTGTGTGTGTGTGTGTGTTTATGAATACATCATCATAAGCATGATGAAATCAGGACGCTGTCACCAAATATGCCCTGGGATTCCTCTCACCTGCACCACCCCTGAGATGGAGGCACGCTCGACGGTACCTGTCTAGACGAGGCTGTCACCTGTTTCAAACGAGGATGAAACCTGTGTCCACCTTGCGGTCATACGCTAGGCACCCATGCGCACCGTTCACGCTACCGCTTCAGTCAGTTCTCAGTGGCGCTCACGAAAGGTTCCTGCGGTCAATCGTTCCCCTAAGGTGCGATATTTTACGCGATGTTATATATATTTTATTGTTGTATCAGTGTCATGATACGTGGTATTGTAGGTGATTTTATATTGTGTGAATATTATTTAGAGTGTTTGTTTCCACGCTAATAGGGTCTTATTTATTTCACGATTTGCATATGTTATTCGCCAGTCATGGCCCTGTCAGTGTCGCAGTGTTCTCATACGGTCATAGCTGTTGGTCGGTAAGAGGCACTACCTCCCCCAACGGCTCCGAGTGGCATACATGTTACATCTGGTTATTGCGTGTAAGGTTATGTCATGCTGTGATTTTTACAGTGGTCGTATAACAGTGCTGCTTTGTTATGTTGGTGTTACGATACCGTAGGGTAATTACAAGGTGTCCCAAAACTGGTTCATCTAATTCTCCTTCTCTTAAATTTTCAATAATTTATTTTTGTGAAAGGACTGAGGTTATCGTTGTCTAATTTACCAATAAACTTTTTAGGAGATCGAGTACGTGAACACGACTTTGGTTATCGGGATAGGTAACAAACCCATTCGATTCAAATATAAGTGCTGAGTTGGTTTTAAGATATTGAAGCCAACCTGGAAAGAGTGTCTTAGCAACGGGTGGTAATGAGGCCGTATATATTGCTGCAATATCGTCATTATGCGGCTCATTTTGTTTGATCGGTTCCGGTGTGGGCTCTGTAGTTATGCTATTGCAATGGAGGCCGTTAATAAAATAAATAATTTAAGTGAAATTTCAGGAGAAGCTTTCAAATCTAGCATATCGTCTCCACTCGTACTCAATCTGCGACTGTGATACGTACTGGTAAGTTCTGCTATTTCTGGCCCTGTTTTGACAGATACGGGTGTTGCGCAACCGCCAATATGATTAGTTGTAAACTAATTCATCTAGGATTTTAGAACTAGGTAGTGAACCGATTCATCCATGAATTATTTTTGGCAAGAAACTCCCTGCAGTGGGTAATAATACATTTAACAGGAACCCTCCATGCACGGTTGATAATGTTTTCCTTTTGGTCCCGGATGATTTACTCCCGTACGATTTGCTGCCTAATTGTTTTATTATAGAGTTGAATTTATTTACCCGTAACTTGGTTAGTTCATCATACACCAATTTTCCGCTCTCTATATTTCTAAATATTTGGCAGATGATTTTAACTTCTTTATCACTTAGATGTTTGACGAGCTGACTACGTTCGGAGAATTTTAGTTGATTTATTTTATTATAAAAAGTCCATTCAAGTTTCAAAGTACGTTTATCACACATCACGACACAATGTTTCCTTCGTTAATCCACGTAGGTATGCTGTCTGGATAATCTTTATATATCACGTAGATTTGCTTTCTTCTTCGTGAAATTCAGGTCTTCAATACCTTGATGGCATAAATATCGGGTTTGTCAGGCTGAACCAGTACCCGCCTATAGGCAAAACCTTTGATGGATTTATCAGTATCGAGTGGTGTTATTTCATAGGTCGGAGGGTAATGTTTTTGATTAACACGTGAAATATAAAACACATCCTTCGTGTCCTCGCCTAAATGTCTTGAGACTGGGATCACTGCACTGTAATCGTACGTATGCTCCCACTATTAGTTGTGCAGATCCTGAATTTGCTTCGGATCGTTCAACAAATAAACTTCAAATGGGATCCGTCCCATTATTCATAATTATATAGCGTTCAGTCTTTTACGCATGCATATATCTTCCCAGCTTAAGTGTTATAGTCCGTATAACTCGCTCTGCTGGGGATGTTTTGATGATCTTGTTGTATAAGTAATAAATGGATATGTTTGTGCTGGCCAAATATGCTTTAGTGTTTTTATTTGTAAATTCGCTGCCCTGATCCGAACAAATCCGAGTTGTTAACCATACTAGTTCGTTGAATATTTTGTCAAATGCTGCAATCACATTTTTAAATGTAATAGCTTTCAAGGGTTGCACACACAGATATTTGCTGTACATATCAATGACAATCAATAAATATCTAATGCCGTCATTTTTAGCTGCATTATCTTTCTTATAGGCAACATCTGCTCAGAGAATCGATCCAGGACGCGCAGCTGTGAACATACTTCTGCTAAGTTTCAAGGAAGCTTGTTTAAATCGTGTGAATGTTTCTAATGTTTGTAGAAAATTTTCAACATCGCGTCTCGTAGTAGACAGACGTATATTCGTATAGCTTTCATGTAGGTCCTTCACGCTAAAGTAGGATCCAACAGCCTCCGGATTGTAGTAGACACTCACCATTCTAATTCACTACTAATCTCAAAACTGGCATACATTATATTTTATAGAGGCAACACTTGTTCAAATTCATGTCATGCAATTTGTGCTCTAATCAAGAGTTTTGAAGTACTTGGATGTGTAAAATCAACCAAGATATGACCATATGGATTTTGTTCCACATGTGGCTTGTACAATGAGATGAACGATTCAATCTTATCTATTGCAAGAAATGTTTTACCGAAATAATGTAATTGATTGATATCGCGCATGCACAGGATAACAAAGTGTGTGGTATTCAAAGATATTGTGCAATGAAATGGATTTGAGTGAAAAAGTGATTGGTTTAAATATATCGCACTGCCCGAAAAAACACAGATGCACTAAGATGTAGAGACGCTGATTCCATCATGAAGTCATCGTACACAACAAGTAGTTTACATGTAGTTTTCTTCGCTAATGGATCGAATGCAAGTTGTTCTGTGTGTATTTTTAATTTTTCATGTTTCCTTACAGGAAAGTGCTCTAATCCTGAAACGACAACCTCATCGAAACTATAAATGTATTTACCAATCATTTTCCCCACAAGGACGCTTTTCTCGCTGGATGAGAACCCGCTCACAAACAATCGTGCGGGTTTGGCGAAGAGGTTGATGTTCGCAAGCCTAACAGTCTCCATCTCTCCCAACCGGCAATAGCAAACTAACTATTTTTCAATTAACCTTTTATTTATATATACTTTTTTCTGAAAACACAGTAACTATTTTTCAATAAGCCTTCAATTTCTCTCTTTGCAGATGTATTCCATCAAGGATATGCTAAAGTCAAAGACCGGTTCGGAAGCACCAAGTAATATTTACATCTCTAAAGTTTGATAGATCATGCCAATATTTTTGACATTATCCAATATTGTTCCCGTATGTTTTTCCAGCAATTGATTTAACCCATTATCATTTCTCAATAGATCATGGTAACAACTCGATTGGTGGTGAACCAGATCAATCCGGAACTTCAGGGATGATAAGGTGTGTTTAACGAAAAATTTCGATATATTTTTAGATACTGTAATCATTTTTTTCATGTTAGAGCATAATCAGTGTTATATATATTTTTCTAAATACATACATTTTTACGTGCAAACCAACGCAGCACCCTCCAGCGTATCATTCGTATCAGGGTGATACTAGGTACGGTAACTCAAACTACCAGCGTCATCCTCTGCCTGTACCTCACTGGCCGCAACCTCGACAACCGTTGCAGAGAGCACCGACGCAGGTACAAGCAAACACAGAACAGACACGAGCCTATCATCCATCAGGAGCCTTTTACCAAGTCGGACATATACAAAGGTTAGTGTATATTTTTTAAATGATTTATTAAAAATAAATTATTACATCTTTCTTATCATCTTCACCATAGGTTAATCTGTCTGGTACGTTAGGGGCTTGTCTTCCGAGATTAGCTCAAGTGAGAGAATACGCTCCAGCATCGTAACCTCATGACTGGGAAAGTCAGGACTTAGTACAATTCTAGACTTGTGCAGATGGATTTAATGTCTCCAAGCGATACACTCAATAAATTCCGTCATATTAAAAGTCATATTCATGAACATTAAATGTTGGTAGAGTCGTTGACACACAATTTCAAGCTTCAATGAATGCAAACATCTGGAGATCCAGATTATAGGTGACTGCACGATTGATAATCAACTTATCGGTCTTGTTGAGGAGGATGTTTACTCGACGGTAAACTGATAATGTATCGAACGCCTCAGCGGTACCTTACCGATGCAGACAAGCAAACAGGTTACAACACGTATTGTTAGCGAACACTACTGTATATAAGGGCGAGTGCTGCAGCCAAGAAATTATTTGTGTTCTTGATCTCGCCGACGACACATTTTCCTCAAAAATGTAAGTAACATGTCTTTATTTTAGTTTTGAATATATATTTCTGTAACTTTGCTATTTATGTATTGTTTTAAAATCGCCTCAGTTATATGTTAGTCTACAATGTAGTGTTTTTGTTCCTGTGGGATGAATCAAATACCGTTGCTGGAAGTTGTAGGGAATATCCCAACCCGCTTCTGTCCGACCCTTGCATGCCCTAGCGCAAGCCTCGCAATGTCCGCGAGCCCTAGCGCAAGCATTGCAATGTCCGCAAGCACCAGCGTAAGCCTGCAATCCGATGGCACCTCCCTTCCGTCAGCCTACTGCACCGGAACTACCCAGTGTTCAGGCTACTGATGGTATGGATCCATTCGTCACTCAGTCAACTGCTGCATTGGCGATGTCTCCTGTTGAGCCGTCTACTGATGATCCATTAGGCGCTCAGTCTACTGCTCCGGAACTACCTGGAGTTCAATCTACTGCTCCGGAACCGATCGTTACTCAGCCTACTGCTGCCTTGGTAGCGTCTCCTGTTGGACATTTCGTCGCTACTGATGGATCAGGTCCCTTGCGTGAGGCTATATTTCACCCACCAACCTCTGAAGGTGTTTTGGACCATCAATTTGTCACCTCTACATTTATTCCATACACTGAACATGTCAACATATCGTCCATGATAACATTGGGATGCCAGGACTTAGTGAAACACATTGAAACTAAATTAGGAACATTCCAAAGACTCCATTGCACCGTGAGGGTTAAAATGGGTAAAACAACGGAGGATAGATCTATAGATGACAAGGACTGTGTATTAACACAAAAAACGATCCATCTGACGAAAAACACTTCGCTATCTGAGTTGACTGAGGATCTCGGGGTAGATTTAGAAAATAAATTAGAAATACAGGAGTTACAAGGTAGTGGCTGGAGCATTAATACAATAACTGCTGTTGAGCTTAAATTCTACAAGAAAAAGGCTAAAGAAACAACCCGATTGGGCGACTATGCTCCTTGGCCCAAAAATTGTCCAGGCTGACACCATATTGTCAACATCAAGACAAAAAAAAAATTGCGTGCTCGCTAGCATGATTGCCCATTTTCATTTACCTGAAAATGCATATCTCTCCAAAAAAAATGGAATCAGAGTTTACTTTCCTCCCATACAAAAACGAATACTTCACCTTCCCAAATCTTGCATTAAACACACATGTGGCATCAGAAGATTTACCAAATATAAAAAGAGACTGTGAAGTTAACATTAGACTGTATCAGCTCACAAAAGAGAAGGAAGGTTTTGGTCTGGTCAGTGTATACAGAGGCAGTTTAGAAGCCAGCGAGGAGCGCAAAATCCACCTTGTGCAAATCTTAGATGCTAAACATGTAGCTCTCATTTCATGTTCCACTACATTTATGCGTATATTTAGACATAATTTGGTTAAAAAACTTTTACTGCCCTTTCTGCATGCAAGGCATAAACGAAAGCGAAAAAGCCGGACACGTAAAATAGTGTTCGTCCACTACAGGCTTGCAAAACATCAGTATGCCTGAAGAAGGTGAAATGTACCAATTCTCAGCTATGCACGCAACAATGAAACCCCTGTTGTTTGTTATTATGACTGTGAATCTGTGCTAGAACCAAGCCAAGAGGGAAAACAAGTAGTCAACATGCACAAGTTTTGCATGTACAGTTATACTCTAGAGGATAATGACGGGAAAATTGTAGGACACAAAGTAGTCGATTCGAATAGAGTTTCCCTTGAGGAGATGGAGACACATCTTGTCATGAATATGTTGATGGATTATAATGATTACACGTCAACATTACCGTTGTATCCAATCCTTGTCCTCACCAAACAAGACGTAAAACAATATTGCGAAAGCTAACCATGTGAATGCTGCGGGGACGCTTAAGAAAAAAATGGTAGAAGGCGATTTCGTCATCATAACCATTACGTGGAGGGGTCTTCGGACCCATAACGAATTAATAATAGGAAATTACATTGCGGCACTATGTTCAAATTGTGACATGAGAATAACGGAGAAGCTGCATCATATGCCATGTATTGCTCACAATGCATCGGCTTACGACATGAGATTCATGTTCAGAGTATTGGACGGAAAACATTTCTCAAAAATAAATGTGTTACCAAAACATTTAGTTAAAATGTTCAGCATCTCTGTCTCCTTAAACGATGCCACGAGCAAGTATGGTGTCAAGTTTATCGATTCCTTCTCGTTCCTCAACTCAAGTTTAGACAGTCTTGCCAAATATCTTAAAGATAGTGGCCATGATATGCCGCTCCTCAAATCCCATCTCAGAAGTTTCAGTTACAGAGACAAAGTTCTTGACTTCGCTACTTGCAAAGAACAATCCTGCGATGAAGCCATCACATCGGATTCTGTACTGGACCAAACAGACATCTTGATGCAACAATCCTTCTACAGTCAACTTCGAGGCAAAGGAATATCGACTCTGATAATGCATGCAGCCAACTGCATGACATTGCATGACTACATGATTATCTACCTGCTCATCGACACACTGCTACTGGCTGAAGTCTTTCAAAAGTTTAGGGAGACCATGACACGCGACGTCACCCTGGATCCTGTCCATTTTGTGAGCGTCTCTGGCTTTGCAATGCAAGCCACCCTCTATGAAGGAAAAATTAAACTGGCGCTGGTCAAAGATATCGATTTACTGAAATTGATTGTCATAAATATACGAGGTGGATTCGTGACGTTGACAAAAGTTCTTACCAAGATAAACAACCCCCGATGCAAAGACTATGACCCTACATTACCCGTGTCTTCAGCAACATCTTTAACAGTCTTCATTGTGGACGCTTGAACGAATCCCTCATCATTGGCGAAATCCTCGAGCTCACACCGGAAGAAATTCAAGCATTCAACTTGGTAAACACAGACTGTTCTGGACAGTATACGTACATTGTCTGCATCGATGCCCAAGTCAGCAATGAAGTCGCAAGAAAAACAGACGAGCTGCCGCTACTGCTAAATCACGAAAAGGTCGCCTTGGACGATTTTTCGCCCCTCACAAAAAATCTCTTGGCTGTCTCAGAAAATCTCAAAACCAAAAATGATTGGATCGTAAGCTAGTTGCTAGTCATTTACCTCAAACTGACTACCTTGTGGCCTTGGAACTTCTGCAAATTCTCTTCAGGCAAGAACTGGAAGTCACCAAGGTTCATCAAATTTTTCGTATCAAGCAGAAGCCTATCTTCAAATCGTTCATCATGAAAAATGTTCAGAAACGTGAGGAGTCGACGAACTCCTTCAAAAATTCCCTGTATAAGCTTTTATCCAATAGTGTTTACGGAAAGCTATTATTCTGCCT
Organism: Gammarus roeselii; assembly: GCA_016164225.1. Taxonomy (NCBI): domain Eukaryota; kingdom Metazoa; phylum Arthropoda; class Malacostraca; order Amphipoda; family Gammaridae; genus Gammarus; species Gammarus roeselii. The sequence goes on from SDVV010016628.1 coordinate 7,812, forward strand.
GCTCAACAGAAGTCTTTTGACAAAGGTCGTGTTTACCTCCAACGAGTTCCGAAAACAGGCTGCCAACCCCCTCCTGAAAAACTGCTACGTCATCGGCCCCGAAACAATCATCATAATCCTCAAGCAAAAAGAAATCCGAATGATTCATCCACTACAAGTTGGATTCTACGTGCTTGAAAAAACACAAGCAAAAGTCTACAGCTTTTTCTATGACATATTGAAGCCACGCTACGGTGACAAAGTCTCGCTCATCTACTCGGAAACTGACTCGTTGCTAATCCAGTTCAAAGGCGGGGCCGATATTGAGGCGGAAATGCGACAAGCTCCCCTAGCTGAATACATGGACTTCTCCCACGATCCTGAAAATCATCCCTTGTTTGATGAAACCATGAAAGAACAGCTAGGACTACAGAAAAGCGAAACAGCAGATGACTACCCGAGTGAAATCATCTGCTCACAACCCATGTGTTACAGCATGTTACTTGAGTCTGACGTCACACAATCAGCTGCTAAAGGGGTCAAATATTTGGCACAAGTCAAAATCAAATATGAACAATACAGAGACATACACAACCAGAAAACATACACACACTTTGAGACCATACACATATTCGCGCGCAAGCATGCCAGCTTCAAACTCTACGCACTAATGAAAATTGCCTCAGTAAGTTTGAAAACAAACGCTACTATCTCGACGCATGTATAACTCTTGCCTGCGGGCTTCCGGACATCCCCAAAAAATCCATTGAAGTTGTATTCACCATCACTAAAAAGAGGAAGCAACGTGCCTTGGCTGATGATGATGATGATGTAAACATGGATTTAACATGGAAGAGACGCAAGCCGGGTGAGACCGTCTTTGGCGAGTGTACTCGCGATAAAATCACTTCCACGTCTTCAGGATTTATTCTCTAAATCTACCAACTGTGTATATTTGTAAACAAATAAAAAAATATAAAGTTATTTTGTTATCCTACTAGTTGGAGTATATATTGATCTCTACAAGCGGTTTGTTGTCAGTATGACGTAGGACCCAGTGCAGGATGCAGGAACAGGAGGACTTTTTTGTCCATGTCTCATCAGTAGGCAGTAGCCAATTTTACCAAAACAACACGTCTTCAAGTCTTACTAACAATATTTATCCAGAAATACAGCTACAGGGAGAGTGGAGTGTAGGACTTGTGGAAGTATTCTATAATGACTTGTTCACGATGAAAAAGCATGATATACAATACAACATTGTAATTTACATAGACTATTTGAATGCTGAAAATGAACGAATCGGTTATGAAAAAGCTTTGTTTATTCCTAGCTAGAATATCTCAGGCAATACATTGGAAGAATACATCTCCGTGCTAGAAATCAATATCAGAAAAAGTCTGTCATGGGAAACAAATCGTTAGAGATGAAGGAAATTTTTTTGAATATGATAAGGCCACACGCCATATAAAGTTCAATGCCTTTATTCTACAAAACATGTTGCAACACAAATATTCTGAAGCTATGGAGAATTGGTACTTTGTCGCAGATAGATCGGTTGATTTAATGGGCGGAGCGATGTGTAAATATTATGTCAGTGAAGGTGGCGTAAGCGAAAAAATGTCCTTTATGAACGATAATGTAATGTAAATAATCGTTTACTCCGATGAAATTTCATGCAGTTTTATGGGTGACAAGCAAGTCAATATTGTTGATGTTATTCCTAATAATAACTCTTATTCATCTACACGCGCCGCAGTCATATATACAAAAATACAGCGTAGTCATAAATATTCCATTTCCATCGATCTACGAGATGGTGTTGGCGGTAACGTACCGTTCATGGATGGTGGACCAAGCCAATGCGTATTGCATTTTAAAAGAAGCTAGAGCCTTCTAAATGTAACGCTGGATATAAAAAAGTCATTTGGTATCTAGCAATCATGAGGGTGGTATATGAATATCCGTCGTACAAACAATACGGAGTTTTATTCGCGAAACGTGACAAAATACGCGGTGGAAGCTTACATGATATTGACAGATTCACAAGTCTGATATCGTACCAGAGGGGTAGCGGATTCTTCTCAACCATAGCCAGTCTTGCCTTTTCTACGAAAAACATTACTGCCTGCAGCTGCCGATATGACTCGAAACATGGCTCACGATTACTCGGAGCAGAAAGATATGCAGAAGTCAACAAAGGAACATGGGATTGCTATACTCATGAATGTTGTAATGAAAGCCATGTTTGGAGGTAGGATCACTGGAAAAGTATCGAAAAATCGTAAATCGAAGATGAACCACGGAAGAAAGATGGAGTCGTGTCGTCCATTAGTTGATTACTAATAAATACCACTGTTCATATACCAATAACGTTAGTTTCGGGTAAGGTTCTATATCGATAACATGCTTGGTGGATCATCTCTTAACATGACAGGGCTAGAAGCACCTACGGGAAACTATGAAATGGAAGTGATTGATATGTTTTCCTCCATCAACAAGAAATATTTAATTTAATTAAATATCAAATCGAAATTGGAAAAAAAATCTCTAAGTACAAACAGCAGTCTGTATGATGGTAGAATAGCCGTTTCCTTTGTAGAATTTCATATTCCAGGATCGGATAATGAAATGATTGACTTGTGCTCGTTAACTGCAAAAGTGAAAATCAGTGTTAGAAATGCAGATGGAAGCGCATTGGCTGCCGTTGCAAATGTTACACTCGTTGACGGATTCTTTCATCGTATGTTCCAAAGTCACTCTCTATTCTTAAATGATGTTCAGTGTGAAAGAAACAGTTTTACAGGACTACTAAATAATCTCAACACCTATGCATCCATGAAGAGCTCCGATCTGAATAATAAAGGGTTGAATATGGTGTTTAACTCATTGCAAACACCCATTCCGGATACCGTCGTCGCAGCGAATTTTGCTAAACAAAACGAAAATGAGACTTGGATTCAAGAAAGTGTACGTCGTGGTATACATGTGATGGGACCACTAAGCTTTAATGTATCCGGTAGCAATAGTTATCTATTGGGAAATGTCAGCGTAAATATACGTTTGGAGCTGGCCAAACCTAGTAGCGTTCTTCTAACACATGACAATGAAAAATTCACTTATTTAGTTGATTTGTGTAAATTATGGTGAAAAAATGTTGTACCAAACCATACAGCTTTGCTTGCTCTAAATAAAGAGCTCACAAAAAAATGACATAATTGAACACATGTTTGATCGACCTATTGTCAAAACAATCGTGTTTCCTACCGGTCAAAACTCGATCTCCATAGATTCCCCCTCCAACGGGATTGTTCCACATAAATTAGCCCTGTTTCTCATTGATCAAGGAGCACATAACGGAGCATATGATCGCAATCCAAATTACTTGCAGCATAATGATATCACAAACGTTATCGTCGAAGTAAACGGAAACTGAGTTACCATCATTAGATCATCGTTTCCTAGAGAGTGTGCCCAGGGAGGCGCAACAGCGCTCATTTCACCACGAAACAAAATTTCCCTGCAGGAAGAACTAAATTTGTTATAGATACAAGACCGACCGACTCTGAAGATGTCATTAACCTAGAGAAACGGGCAAACATACGTATAACAGTGAATTGGGAAAATCCACCCACTACGAATAAGATACTTTTCCTGGTAGGTTATACATTCGGTGTCATCCAAATAAATTCGGCAAAGAGGGTATTCCCCAACTATCTACAGTAATCATGAGTAATAATCAAATTGACCACATATCCAGGAGCGATCCAATTATGAAACGCGCCTACATAGGGTGTTTTGCTGAAAACGGAATGCCCATGCACCAACTGAATGGCTACATGATTGTTAACAGCGCAAGTGATCCTAATTAAATGGGTCATTGGATCCTAAAATTCAGAAACGATAACAAACACTACTTTTTTGATTCGTTTGGGTTCAATCCAAAAATACATGGAGAAAATGAAGCTTCGTATTATAATTTCCATGCCAAAATACAACTTGTAATACAGAAACCAATCCAAAGTGATCAATCATTGGTCTGTGGAACATACTGCATCTGCTTTGCCTATTATCTATGTCAAAATATACCAGTTGAAAAGATAATCAAGCGGTTCTCCAACAGCGAGTGACGTAGAAATGATACCTAGGTTGAAAAATTCATCATGAACGTGTCCGGAAAACAACATTTATGCAAGAAGAATATGTGTGGAGTATTAACCTTTAATACTGCATGTATATTATTATGTACCTGTTAGATTTATTAACAATGAAAAATTATCGCATAAAATGTACCTTGTCATTACCCCAAAAAACTTTCAGAGGACCTAGCATTGAAAATGCATATATGCAACATGACATGCAACGAGGTTGCAATACAGTATACCCAAGCATTGAAATGCTAATACCCTAATGTAAATAAAAATAACAATCGAATATTCCGAAAGCTGTCCGTCTGTTCGGTGCTAAAACCAGTTACGCTACCCTCCGCGCCGCCCCCTCCCCTCCGTTTTATGCGGCTGACCCACCACTAATTAAGCCCTATCTTATTCCTTGACAAGGCACATATCGTACATATATAGGCTACTTCTAGTCTCTCCAATTCTCAGTAATGCCCTCAGAACCCAGATTAACATCTCAGATGAAATAAAGCCAGGTGAGGCCCCGAAAAATATAATGGATACAACCAACTTGAAAAGCGGTAGGGCTGCTCAATACTCAATATATGTAGCCACTACAGTAGCCACAATTCAAACAACAATACAATTCGAGCAACCCCGGAAAAAATCGAAGATCAATTCGAACATCAATACATTCGACTGGACCTCGTTGGGTGAACTTAAAATTTTATTAGCTCCCGTATCGTGTGTAGAGCTCTGCCTGACCGGGCAAACGTTGTTTTACTTGAGGCAGACGGGAAACTGGGAGCAGTGACTTAGAAGCAGAAGAAGGTGATAAGGACGGCTCGGCCGGCAGTGTTAGAGAAACGGGTAACACCAACTCCATCAAAAATTAAAGCTCCCGAGTGAATTTGCTCCGATCACTCTCAAGGATGAGAGCAATGTTGGTGTGGGGGTGAGCACTGTTCTGTGGTTTGTCGCAAGTCGAGTTAGAGTTACTCAAGACAGGAAAGTTACTATAAAAAAACTTCTGTAACGCTGAAAACGTAACGCTGAAAACTGCGTTACGGAAGCTGCATGAAATTACAGATGATACAGTGGCTGTGTACAAACCAGATAATGTCGCCACAATTGATGGCAACACAAGGACAGCCAATACCATGATTGACAAGATTTATGACGTGACGCAAACCTGCAACCTCTCTAGACTGCCTACTTTTCTAACAGGATCTAATGTGAGTAGAATGATCCCAGCAGGTGGTGTGAGGAAATTAAACAGCAGACGGGGTTCAATAACCCCACGGTTGAAAAACGCATGGACAAACTTGAGGGACAGGTTGAACAAGCAAGCAGTACGCAAAATAAAAGATGAAAATAAGGCAGACAAGAGAAAAACCCTGAAACACCAGCAAAAAGTGATGTAACAAGAAATCTCGCCATGGAGAGACGATATAAAAGCCGTCAAGGAAACCATTACTCGGCTAAAAGCAGTAGCGTCAATTGCCTACATGAGTGCAATTATACCCAACGGACGAACGACGACGAAGGAACAACAAGGAAGTGCTTTTAACTGAAGAGACTTGATCAAAACACGCGACGACTCAACATTAAACCCGACCAAACCCACTCTTGAACAAACTCCAGACAAGGAACTTTGCATCACTCAACCTGTCACCCTACATCCTCCCACTCCACCTGTCACCTCACCACCTCCCACTCAACCTTTCACCCCACCACCTTCCACTCAATAAGTCACCCCCCACCTCCCACCATTGAACCTATATCACCCAACCCGCAACGCCAACACAGCCTCACACCACCCAACCTCTAAAGCCATCCAAGCCAACGATTCAATGGTTCAATGCGTCATTCTGGCTGCTAGGGGTAGACACGGAACTACACGAGTGAACTGACCCAACAAAGGAGCCTCATGCAACAAAGGCAGCTGACAAGCAGGGGACAGAGGTAAACCCGCCTGGACCACGCAAACAAGAAGTAGCCGGGGCGTCTGGTGCTAATTGCACCGGTAACGGAAATGACCTGATAGGCGGGAAATATCAGTAAGTTGACGGTTAAAAAAAAATTGTTGGAACAGATCGAATAACATCAGAAGGCATCTTTCCCTTACAACGAAGCAGCATATATGTGTCCATTTATGGGGACATGACACGTATACAGATTTTGAGCCAGATAAAGAGACTAACTGGAGATAGCAGCTATATGTGTGTTTGTATCGATGTATATGTATGTGCATATTTGTATGTATATGCATGTATGTGAATAAATGTG
>SDVV010016629.1:0-14197 GCA_016164225.1 Gammarus roeselii
TATGTTATCCAATCGCAGGTCTTTGCTAGATGCTTATTCCCGCAAGTCTTACTTTTATAAATGTTTGTATTTCGTTTGCAGTTTAGCCACTTAGAAGTTTTTGATTAATTCAGGCTTTTGTTATGAGACTGCGTTCCCATTCAGAATATTTGACTTTTTCGACCATTCACCAGATCCACTTTAACATTTTTCACTGAAGGTTTGTAATGATGGCCATAATCCTAACTCATTCAACCTAAAATTACCAGGGACTGTATATTTTTCCCCGTTCATACTTATGTTAGGTATTTTTCTTCATTGATTTACCCTTCATCCTTATCAAATCTATCCACTTGACCCTGTAGTTTTACCAATCTTCAGCAGATTGTGTGCCTACATTTATATTTATATTTTTCACTTTACTTGTTACAAGTCCAGTAATATAGACCAGTCTCGAGTAATGTTAGGTCATCGCTCGTTTGAGGACTTCAGTCTTCAAAACGTTTATGTAAGCTTACCCCATACGTCAATGAGTGTTACGAACGTTGAAACGTTAGCAAGATTTATGTACGGTTTCACTGTTGGTATATGATTTTTTTTGTTGTGTTGGACGTTTTGTTCCTACCATTTTCGTTTATTATATCAAATATTGAATAAATCCTCTCTAACAATTTTTCATACAGATCTGCATTGTCAGCTCCGCAATCCACAAGATCTAGGATATAAACCATGTCTAAGGTACATAATTAGCGAAATATATATCAATGTACGATAACATAGATCAATTATCGATGAATGCAAAAAGGGTTACCGTACAATGACGAATACATTATTTCCTAGGCAACTTAACCTATTCTATCCAATAGTTATGCATTTTTTAATCAATTTTGATGGTTATGTATGATATTGATATGTATGAATCTCTTCACTAGGGCTGTATATTTATTATATCAAAGCAGTTGAATACATTTTCTCAAATTTTCTCCAGCAAAAAACCTTCTGCAGATGTTTGGATTCCAGAACTTATCGATAGCTCTGTTACATGTTCGGATGAGACTCAGCAGGTAAGATCCAGGAGAACTAATACACTTCAATTTGTTACATTTTTAATGTGGATCAGTTATACGCGATGTTAGGTTCAAAGATCTAGTCATTCTAACCAACTTAACCAATAGTTATATATTTTCATTCAAGTTTGATGGATATGTATGATATTTAGACATTATTTTGTGCGATGTACACATCAAATCCCTCCCACACGGCTCTATTTTTCGTTGTTTTTCTTCTAATGTCACACACCAGGTACACACATTCACGCTTTGTAAGCATTTGCAGGATCGGTTACGGTATAATGAAGTCGTATATAGGGATAGTTATCGATATAATGTAGACACACACACACACACACACTCACACACATTTTGATTGCATATACAGGATCGGTTAACATCTGCGGCACTTTTACTATGATATATGCTGTTTTCCATTAGAACAAAATCCCTTGTTATTGTTACAAGATATTTATTGTGGACCACCTTCACGTCATGATAGGTAAAAAAACTAAGCATCTTAACCTATCCTATCCTTTTTCAATCCAGGAATTATATAGTATGAATCGAGTTTTCGTGCATACATTTGTTACTTTTAAATCGATTTCTGATATTTTCATTTTCATCCTCTCCACTTGGCTCTACATTTTGATCTAGCCTATTCACACCCATCAAAACCTACCATAACCTAACTTTATGAATGGTGTTCAGTCATTGCTATATACATGTGAAGCCCTCCAAACGACTCTAAATAATACTTTATCATATGTGCTATTTATTTTGTTGTCTATCGCAGCCCATATAAGTTATCAGAGAGGACCCATTTTCAATCTTTAGTTGGTTTGAATGTTACGGTTAATTCATATTATTTTTGAGTTTATCACAATTCTACGTCACTTTAACATATTATTCACACCCATCATAGCCAGACCTGACCTTACGTACGGTATTCAGACATTGATATATACATATGAACCCCTCCATACAACTCTAAATATCACTCTAACATCCGTGTTATTTATTTCGTCGTCACTCTCGAGTCATATATGTTACCAGAGAATCACCCATTTTCAAACTTGGATGGATTAAATGCTACAAGTATTTCAAATTTGTATTCAGTTTCATACAAACGGACACACAGTCTCACACCATGTTTTTCTTAATTTACTTCAATAGCTCCGCTTAACTTTACAACATTTGACAACATACATCCCTGAATTTTCATTTTTCTCTTACCTATATTTTTCTTATTTTTAACGATGACTTCGTTTCAAGATCTGATCGGACGCTGATTTATATCATAACATTCTGTAACACATCTAGATCATTTACTTCGAGCTAGGTTATCTGGCATCATTTCAACACTTGAAACAATTTTTTTCTACTGATTTCGAAGATTCGATGTTACCTGCGACTGTCACGATGTTCACAATTCATTACTTAACCTTCGAGTTTAGGATAATATAAACATTTCATTGGGAACAAACATAGTTTTTATAAGTATTTACTAGCATTATTTACAGACCTTGCTGCCATCATCTATATAATATATCTGGTTTTTGATATTTAAACAGCATTGTTCGTCATCCAACAGTACTTTTCAAAACTATATTTCAGTATACTCTCAAAATCCATCTTATACTCCATCATATCTTAGATGCGGATACCGAAGGCTATTCCGTTCCCATGTTTCAATAAATGCATTACTTCTTCTTCTTGAACTTCATTATTCGAATCTTTTCCAATTCAAAGTCATTCTGAGATTCATCATTGAGAAATTTTGCATACGTTCCAGTTTCTCTTTTGTTCATAGGTATAATCTGTTGTCCACTACCTCAGCTGCATTACAATCATGATGAAGATTTTACCCTTGGATCATATAAATTATCGAGATTTGCTTTTCTTATCTTCTCCCCCTCCCCCCCTCCTAAACTTACTTACATACGAATGTAACGCATCCACAGCAGTTTCCCATAGCAGACGTCCTTTTTCCTGCATACATTTATGAATGAAATCTCCCACTCTTTTGATTATTGTTTGTCCATTCTGAGATAACTGTTCTTTTCCACACCAGTCAATATTTATTCGAACCGACTCATATCATCAACGGAGATTTTTTCCAGGACTTGAAAACAAAATTTTGAGATATGAATGTTCATTTTTTTGTTTTTTCTATGACGAAACGTGTGTCTCCGCTTGATCTCAACGTATCACTGACTCCATTCTTAATTACCAGCTAGCTGATATAAGTTGATCACAAGTGGTTTCTCGCAAAACATTTGGCCTAACATTTTCTCACCTAGGTCATCAAGTGTGTATATGTATAGGGCTGAGTACGTACGTGTTACATGAGTTAAAAATACATAACACACTTTTATAATATTGAAAATTTCAATGAAATTTCACATTTTCGAGACATGTCACCTCACTCAAATAGCCAAGTTATCACTGCAAAATACAGAGTTGGCTCTGTCATCCCTCGAAAGTTTGAAATTTCACTAAAATTTGAATATTAAATTTGTGTTATATATTTGTAACTCATGTAACAATTACATACGCTTGAATATTCACATTCACATACGTAATCAGCCCTATATATATACACAGTTGATGACCTAGGTGAGAAAATGTTAGGCCAAATGTTTTGCGAAAAACCACATGTAATCAACTTATATTAGCTAGCTGGTAATCAAGAATGGAGTCAGTGATACGTTGAGATCAAGCGGAGACACACGATTCGTCATAGAAAAGACAGAAAACAAACATTCATAGCTCAAAATTTTGTTTTCAAGTGCTGGAAAAAATCTCCGTAGATGATATGAGTCGGTTCGAATAAATATTGACTAGAGTGGAAAATAACAGTTATCTCAGAATGGACAAACAATAATCAAAAGAGTGGGAGATATCATTAATAAATGTATGCAGGAAAAAGGACGTCTGCTTTGGGAAACTAATGTGGATGCGTTACATTCGTATGTAAGTAAGTTTAGGAGGGGGGGGAGGAGGAGAAGATATGAAAAGCAAATCTCGATAATTTATATGATCCATAGGTAAAATCTTCATCATGATTGTAATACAGCTGAGGCAATGGACAACAGATTATACCTAAGAACAAAAGAGAAACTGGAACGTATGCAAAATTTCTCAATGATGAATCTCAGAATGACTTTGAATTGGAAAAGATTCGAATAATTAAGTTCAAGAAGAAGAAGTAATACATTTATTGACACATGGGAACGGAATAGCCTTCGGTATCCGCATCAAACATATGATGGAGTATAAGATGGATTTTGAGAGTATACTGTAATATAGTGATGAAAAGTACTGTTGGATGACGAACAATGCTGTTTAAATATCAAAAACCAGATATATTATATTGATGATGGCAGCAAGGTCTGTAAATAATGCTAATAAATACTAATAAAAACTATGTTTGTTCACAATGAAATGTTTATATTATTCTAAACTCGAAGGTTAAGGAATGAATTGTGAACATCGTTACAGTCGGAGGTAACATCGAATCTTCGAAATCAGTAGTAAAAAATTGTTTCAAGGGTTTAAATGATGCCAAATAACCTAGCCCGAAGTAAATGATCCAGATGTGTTACAGAATGTTATGATATAAATCAGCGTCCGATCAGATCTTGAAACGAAGTCATCGTTAAGGATAAGAAAAATATAGGAAAGATAAAAATAAAAATTCAGAGATGTAAGTTGTCAAAGGTTGTAGAGTTAAGCGGAGATATTGAAGTAAATTAAGAAAAACATGGTGTGGGACTGTGTGTCCGTTTGTATGAAACTGAATACAAATTTGAAATACATGTAGCATTCAATCCATCCAAGTTTGAAAATGGGTGATTCTCTGGTAACATATATGACTCGAGAGTGACGACGAAATAAATAACACGTATGTTAGAGTGATATTTAGAGACGTATGGAGGGGTTCATATGTATATATCAATGACTGAATACCGTACGTAAGGTCAGGTCAGGTTATGATGGGTGTGAATAATATGTTAAAGTGATGTAGAATTGTGTCAAATTCAAAAATAATATGAATTACCCGTAACATTCAAACCAACTAAGATTGAAAATGGGTCCTCTCTGCTAACTTATATGATATGCGGGTGACAACAAAATAAATAGCATATATGTTAAAGTATTATTTAGAGTCGTTTGGAGGGCTTCATATGTATATAGCAATGACTGAACACCATACATAATGTTAGGTTATGGTAGGTTTTGATGGGTGTGAATAGGCTAGATCAAAATGTAGAGCCAAGTGGAGAGGACTAAAATGAAAATATCAGAAATCGATTAAAAAGTAACAAATGTATGCACGAAAACTCGATCGATACTATATAATTCCTGGATAGAAAAAGGATAGGATAGGTTAAGATGCTTAGTTTTTTTTACCTATCATGACGTGAAGGTGGTCCACAATAAATATCTTGTAACAATAACAAGGGATTTTGTTCTGATGGAAAACAGCATATTTCAGAGTTAAAGTGCCTCAGATGTTAACCGATCCTGTATATGCAATCAAAATGTGTGTGGGTGTGTGTGTGTGTGTGTGTCTACGTTATATCGATAACTATCCCTGTATACGACATCATTATACCGTACCCGATCCTGCATATGCGTACAAAGCGTGAATGTGTGTACCTGGTGTGTGACATTAGAAGAAAAACAACGAAAAATAGAGCCGTGTGGGAGTGATTTGATATGTACATCGCACAAAATAATGTCTAAGTATCATACCTATCCATCAAACTTGAATGAAAATATATAAACATTGGTTAAGTTGGTTAGAATGACTAGATCTTTGAACCTAACATCACGTATAACTGATCCACATTAAAATTGTAACAAATTGAAGTGTATTAGTTCTCCTGGATCTTACCTGCTGAGTTTCATCCGAACATGTAACAGAGCTATCGATAAATTCTGGAATCCAAACATCTGCAGAAGGTTTTTTGCTGGAGTAAATTGGAGAAAATGTATTCAACTGCTTTTGATATGATATATATACAGCCCTAGTGGAGGGATTCATACATATCAATATCATACTTAACCATCAAAATTTATTAAAATATACATAACTTTTGGATAGAATAGGTTAAGTTGCCGAGGTAATAATGTATTCGTCATTGTATGGTAACCCATTTCTGCATTCATCGATAATTGATCTATGTTATCGTACATTGATATATATTTCGCTAATTATGTACCTTAGACATGGTTTATATCCTAGATCTTGTGGATTACGGAACTTACAATGCAGATCTGTATAAAAAATTGTTAGAGAGGATTTATTCAATATTTGATATAATAAACGAAAATGGTAGGAGCAAAACGTCCAATACTACAAAAAAAAGTCATATTCCAACAGTAAAACCGTACATAAATCTTGCTAACTCTTAAACATTCGTAACACTCACTGACGTATGGGGTAAGCTTACATAAACGTTTTGAACACGTAAGTCCACAAACGAGCGATGACCTAACATTACTCGAGACTGGTCGATATTACTGGACTTGTAACAAGCGAAGTGAAAAAATATTTAAAAATAAATGTACGCACAAAATCTGCTGAAGATTGGTAAAACTACAGGGTCAAGTGGATAGATTTGATAAGGATAAAGGGTAAATCAATGAAGAAAAATACCTAAGATAAGTATGAAACGGGGAAAATATACAATCCCTGGTAATTTTAGGTTAGAATGAGTTAGGATTATGGCCATCATTACAAACCTTCAGTGAAAAATGTTAAAGTGGATCTGATGAATGGTTGAAAAAGTCAAATATTCTGAATGGGAACGCAGTCTCATAACAAAAGACTGAATTAATCAAAAAATTCTAAGTGGCTAAACTGCAAACTAAATACAAACGTTTATAAAAGTAAGAATTGCGGGGATAAGCATCTAGCAAAGACCTGCGAGTTTATAAAATAATTGAGATGTACATTCAATTATTGAAGAATTTCAACACTAACACTCAACACAAATCCGATAGAATAGTTCTCCAAGGTAATATGGAACCGGACCCAAATCCAATGCCGATAGGGGAAACATACCAAATTTTTGAATCATCACATCCAAATAAGCGTATTTTATACCCAACATCCCATGAAAATAGGCAAATTTATATCGAATTCCGATATATTCCTATGATATCAAATCAAAATGTACACCAACATCTAAAAAAATAGCTAAATAAGATTTTCTACTCTTCCCTAAGCAACAACGATTAACTATTATATACGGTGTATCCTACCGCATCCAGATGATGAATCCTACTCCAATATCAGACGTGATCTGCTTCATGACTAAGATCGTATACTAACATAACACCCATATCGAAAATAACTGGCATTTACCGCTGAGTTAATGTGAAAAATGTTATTTTATACTATCATACCATTCAAATCTATATCAAATTCCTAGACCTAACTGATGCTATGCCTCTGCGAGTACAAATCCAAGCCTACTGTGTCATGAAAATGAACTCTATAATGCTTTACGCGGTCACTTCTCAGCAATCTACCACTGGTATATAACAAATTTAGAGGTAACACACAGTCACAAAATGATGCCAAAGACGTACCTCGCATCTGTTAACCCATCGTCAATGAACAGCCCCGAACAAAGATACATCCTGGACATAATCAAAATCTAGACACATGTACAGTGGTCAAGAATGAGTTTCAGGGAGTGTGTGGCCAAAAAAAGCTGGGGTTCTAATTACCGATGACTTAAGTAAAACACTACAACGATGAGTAGCTTGTCGCATAACCTATCTAACAAACCATGGAACTCAAGATCGACGTCAACAAGAACGCACAAAATTCCCGATGAACATAGATGAACTCTAAAATGACAACCAAAGAGTGTAAATCACCTCTACACTAGGACCCATCCATCCAGTAAATTATCATCTAAACGTTAAACTACACATTTGCTAGGGATCAATGACGAAAATTCCACAAAAATGCAGTACGGACTTACACCTCTTAAACATACAATCCTATGATTCTCGTGGAAAAAAAACATAACATCAGAACATATATAAATAGCTAAATCAGGTTCTCTATTCTGCTAGGATGGATACCATAATTGAACTAGATTATGGTATCCATCATAATAAATCGGTCCATATACACAAGCAATCATAAACAGAATGAGCTTTTGCCTAGGGGTCTCTCTAACTCCTCCTAAATATTGAAGAATAGTCGTACAATAAATATACAATACCCTAACAGCAAGACCAAAATTGTAACAAATCGTCTGCTCTTTATGTATAATAACCCCGTCAAATATTGTATCAGGATACAAGAAGATATATAGAACACTAAAAATGAACAATATGTACCTAAATTAACCTGAAATAATGTTCTATAATGTAGATGTACGCAATATATCCTAAATTGTATAAATAACCAACAGATTGCATTGATGAAAAAAATGAACAGAGAACCAACAAAACTGAAAGACCTATACTAAAACTCACGAGATAAAACAAAGCAAGAAGATTAATTCTCTACCATACCCAGAACATACATTAAAAACGTGATGAATGACAATGAACTAGCATGTAACCAAACAAACAAGAAATGTGTATAAGTTACCAAGACATACGAGCGACACAACTGAAACCTATATTAAATACGGTATAGTACATACAAAATCTAATAAAATTACCCTCAACTTCTGTCCAAAACAGGGATAAATTAACATCTCTTTAACTAAAGTAACTACGGCTAAATCGTAACAGATGTGTCATATATACATATAAAACTACCTCTATAATGCAACAACCAACCACCCTTATGCCTGAAATAATGTGGAAGCTGCAAGCTTAAAATACCCTAAAATGCCTAAAACTGTATGAGTTAACTGATCGAAATTCCAAAAACTGCGCATATTCAACATAAATCAATCGATCATTACTAAGTACACATAACATAAAATTTTAACTTACAGTAAATCCATATCGTTCAGGTATTTTCGCTATTGGAAAAACGCGTCAATGGAACACTGATATAACTGCTTCAAAACTGAGTAATGTAATATGGGGTAGATAGATTCTCGAGCGTTGGTGCTGCATCATCCCACATTACATACCTAAACTCGCCAATAATCATACTAATAATCCATACTATTCCTATAAATAATTTATACATATGAAATAATTAGATGGGAAACACAGAACCTTGCCCGCAATCCTACCCTCAGGCTAGTACAAACAGGGCTGTTCGCACACTAAGGCTGCAAATTGAGTTATAGGACATGCCTACCACACTAATCCTATATACGAATATATAGTGATAAATGAATAAAACATACACAAATATCCCAAGCCCCCACAGCTACGAACTCACCAATCGAGCATCGATTGAGTCAATTATACCACAACTAGATAAGAAAACACACGTATATGTTCACATAAAAAAAACATAGAATTATAATCCATACATAAATATATAACGATATATACACTCACATCGTAGCAAACGTGACACGGATACAAATTTATAAGACAAGGAACATGTAATAGCAAACTCACATAATCTTCCAGGAGCGCATCCAACTTTTTGCCTAGGGGATCCCTACGCCCCGCCCCACAAGAAATTTGGAATAATACTAATTCTACCAGAACCGAATAAATATATATAACGAGCAACAGTTAGTGACCAATTTTACTCTACTACAACCATCTAAAGAATAAAAAACGTATATATAAATACAATGAAGATCATAAATACACAAAAAATTAAAATGTTTTAAATATAAAAAACTGCCAATCAAGGCCGCAAGCCTGCTTCCATCCCGCCGTTCCCCCTTCCGTTCCCCCTTCCGGTCTCCCCCTCCCTTCCCCCGTCCGTTAGGTGACTCGGGGCACCAAACCAGTTCCGGTACGCTTCGCTCCCGCCCTCCACCATTTCTGCGCGAACCCCCATACACTCGGTGAGTCAAGGTTGCATGCATCGCCCCCTACCCCGACCGCTATTTTATATCTATCTAATTCCTTCACATCCGCGTTTTGCTCCTATACCTATTACTCCTCGGGTTTTTTCACCGCTGCTATTTTAGCTTTGACAAATAAGCTGTAACTAGATGCACTCCATAATACAGATTAGAAAATCCACTAGAACTTGAAATATGAAATTGCATAGATGAGCAAAAACGACTGTATATTAGCGAACGAACATTTGAATAGAAGGTGCCAGTTTATCGCAAGTGATAGTAGATTAAGAAACGTAAGAGGATCGTAGGAGCGCATGGAAAATTTTCCATGATATTTTAATCATTTTAAACTGTACTAGACTTCACTGCCTATTCCGAATACAACTTAAAAAAATTATTTGCGTATGTGTCAACATTGCAAATCTATGATATACGGAGAATATTAATTCAGAAAGGAAGAGGGGCAAATAATCTGCAGGATAATAAAAATGATGGTGTTGATTTGAGTTTCTTTGAGCATCATCGCAAAAAATACTATTTCCTACTACCTTTCCCTTTCCTGATTTTTTAATACGGAAATTACGCAGACACTCAATGCAAGCTTAGACGTTCCACATTGGAGACTAATCGTCTTAGTATCAAAAAGCCACCTAATTTGGATCAAGAGGCCTGTTGTCTTCTCACACTTGTAAATATTTTGAATGGCAGTGCGTACATCACTCTGTCGACGTGGCTTGGAGCCTTCGGTGACGCTGCTGGGAACCCTTTGGTGATGCTGTTAGGGGCGCACGTTGTGACGCGGCTTGAAGCGCTCTGGCGACGCTGCTGGAAACGCTGTGGCGACGTTGCTTGAACACTCTGATGACGCTGGTGGAACACTGTGGTGATGCTGCTAGTAATGCTCTGGAGATGCCTCTTGGAGCGCTAAGGTGACTTTGTTTGGAGAGTAGTTAGTATAGGTACAAGACGCGGATTTTGTACGGTCTACGGGAATTTGCACATAACATTTCAGCGGGGTTGGACGCGATGCATGCACCTTGACTCAACCGGTCCGCACGCAGGGTAAGCGCAGAAATGGGGGAGGGCGGAGGGTACCGGAACTGGTTTTGTGCCCGAGTCAGCTAACGGACGGGGGAGGGGAGGAGGGGGGAGACCGGAAGGGGAGGGGGACGGAAGGGTAACGGAAGAAGGAACGGTGGGATGGAAGCAGGCTTGCGCCCTTGATTGGCAAGGTTTATGTAATGAACATTCAATTTGTACTGTATTTATGATCTTCATTGTACTTATATATATGTTTTTTCTTCTTTAGATGGTTGTAGTGGAGTTTAATAGGTCACTAACTGTTGCTCGTTATATATATTTATTCGGTTTTGGTAGGATTAGTGTTATTCCAAATGACTGGTGGGGGCGGGGCGTAGGGATCCCCTAGGCAAAAAGTTGGATGCGCTCCTGGAAGATTATCTGAGTTTGCTCTTACCTATTCCTTGGCTTATAAATCTGTATCCGTGCCACGTTTGCCACGTTGTGGGTGTTTATATCGTTATATATGTATGTATGGATTATATTTCTATAGTTTTCTGTGGAGATATACGTGTGTTTTCTTATCTAGTTGTGGTATAATTGACTCAATCGATGATTGATTGGGATCGAAGTGGTGGGGGCTTGGGTTATTTTTATATGTTTCGTTCATTTATCACTATATATTCTTTTATAGGATTAGTATGGAAGGTATGTCTTATAACTCATTTTCCAGCGCCTTAGTGTGCGAATGGTCCTGTTTGTACCAGCCTGAATGTAGGATTGCAGGCAAGATTCTATGTTTTCCATCTATTTATCTCATCTGTATATATTATCTACAAGAATAACATGTTTTTTTTGTCTGATTATTGACGAGTTTAGGTCTGTATTGTGGGATGATGCAGCCCCTACGGTCGAGATTCTATCTACCCCATATTGCATTACCTAGTTTCGAAACAGTTATATCAGTATTCCATTGAAGCAATTTCCAATAGCGAAAATACCTGAACTATATGGATTTACTGTAAGGTAAAATATTATGTTGTGTATACTTAGTAATGATCGATTGATTTATGTTGAATTTTTAGTGTTACGGAATTTCGATCAGTTAACTCATACAGTTTTAGGCATTTTGGGTATTTAGGCTTGCAGCTTCCACATTATTTCAGGCATAAGGGGGTCGGTTGTTGCATCATTGTGGTAGTTTTATATGAATATATGACACATATGTTTCGATTTAGCCGTAGTTAATTGAGGTAAAGAGATGTTAATTTATCCCTGTTATGAACAGATGTTGTGGGTAATTTCATTAGATTTTGTATGTACTATACCGTATTTACTAAAGGTTTCAGTTACGTCGCCTGCATGTCTTGGTATCTTATTCTCTTCTTCTTATTTGTTTGGTTACATGCTAGTTCATTCTCATTCATCACGTTTTTAATGTATGTTTTGGGTATGGTAGAGAATTAATCTTCTAGCTTTGTTTTATCTCGTGAGATTCAGTATAGGTTTTTAAGTTTTTGTACCTTCTCTGTTGAATTTCCATCTTCAATGCAATCTGTTGGTTATTTATACAATTTATTATATATTACGTTTGTGTCTTCAATATAAAACATTATTTCAGGTCTAATTTTGTTACATTTTGTTCATTTATAGTGATTTTTATATCTTCTTTCATCCTGATACAATATTTGACATGGTTATTAAAGATATAGATCAGACGATTCGTTACAAAATTTGCTATTGCTGTTAGGATATTGTATATTTATTGTACCACCATTCTTCAATATTTAGGATGAGTTAGAGAATCCCCTAGGCAAAAGCTCATTCTGTTTATGCCTGTTTGTGTAAATGCACCGATTTATTAGGATGGATACCATGATGTGATACAATTTTTATG
The DNA here is from genome assembly GCA_016164225.1 of Gammarus roeselii. NCBI lineage: Eukaryota > Metazoa > Arthropoda > Malacostraca > Amphipoda > Gammaridae > Gammarus > Gammarus roeselii. The sequence continues at coordinate 12,912 of SDVV010016629.1, forward strand.
TGAATTATAGCAGAGTAGAGAACCTTATTTAGCTATTTTATATATGTTCCTTATGTTATGTTTTTTTTCCACGAGAATCATAGGATTGTATTTTTAAGAGGTGTATGTCCATACTGCATCTTTGTGGAATTTTCGTCATTGATCCCTAGCAAATGTGTAGTTTAACGTTTAGATGATAATTTACTGGATGGGTGGGTCATATTGTTGAGGTGGTTTGTACTCTTTGGTTGTCATTTTGGAGTTCATTCATGTTCAACGGGATATATCTTCGTTCGAAGCTGTTCAGAGACGATGGGTTAACAGATGCGAGGTACGTCTGTTTCATCGTATCATGACTGTAAGTTACCTCTAAATTTGTTATATGTAAGTGGTAGGTTGCTGAGAAGTGACCTAGTAAAGCATTATAGAGTTCATTTTCGTGACACAGTAGGCATGGATTTGTACTCCCAGAGGTATAGCATCAGTTAGGTCTAATAATTTATTATAGATTTGAATAGTATGATAGTATAGAATAACACTTTTCCCATTAACTCGGCGTTAAATGTCAGTTATTTTTTGATATGTTAGTATACGATCTTAGTCATGAACCAGATCACGTCGGATATTGAAGTAGGCTTCATCATCTCAGTGCGGTAGGATACACCGTATATAATAGTTAATCGTTCTTGCTTAGGGTAGAGTAGAAAATCTTATTTAGTTACTTTTTTTTAGATATTGGTATACATTTTTGATTTGATATCATAGGAATATATCTGTATTCGATATAAATTTTCCTATTTTCATGGGACGTTGAGTATAAAATACGCTTATTTGGATGTAATGATTCAAAAATTGGTGTGTCCCCCTATCGACAGTGGATTTGGGTCCGATTCCATATTACCTTGGAGAACTATTCTACCGGATTGTGTTGAATGTTAGTGTTGAAATTCTTCAATAATTGAATGTACATGTCAATCATGTTATTCAATCGCAGGTCTTTGCTACATGCTTATTCCCGCATGTCTTACTTTTATAAATGTTTGTATTTCGTTTGCAGTTTAGCCACTTAGAAGTTTTTGATTAATTCAGGTTTATGTTATGAGACTGCGTTCCCATTCAGAATATTTGACTTTTTCGACCATTCACCAGATCCACTCCAACATTTTTCACTGAAGGTCTGTAATGATGGTCGTAATCTTAACTCATTCTAATCTAAATTACCAAGTATTGCATATTGTTCCCCGTTTCATACTAATGTCAGGTAATTTCTTCATTGATTTAACCTTCATCTTTATCAAATCTATCCA